>JAPYZA010006530.1:0-17945 GCA_030522685.1 Eupelmus azureus
TATTTTATTTCAATAAATGTTTCCGTATTTCGTAAATAAATGACGTGTATTTATTTACGAGATATCTCCAATCCTGGTTCCATAAAATTTGTAGTTCCAGAGAGAGAGAGAGCCAGCACGAGTATACTCGTGTACTATAGTCGTGGTGAGTTGCACAAAATATTTAGGTGCAAACACAGTAAATCCCTAGAATTTTCCCTTTCTCCTTCTCTCTCCAAAGTGCGTGCGCGTCAGGCCGGAAATCACCATGGCGTCGTGAGTGAGGCAAATTCGGCGTGATTAATTGTACTCGTTTGATGCTGATTGATGTTTGTAAGTCTTTTAGAGTCCCGCTTCCCTTGCGGCTGTTGAGTGATTTTAAGATGTGTGCGTTCCCACGGATGGGATGTCCTCGTTCATAAGGATTACGTCGGAACTTTTCCGCGATTACTTTTCGAGAGTTTCATACTCGTCGCGAGTGTTTAATATATTGACTGGCTCCCTTTATTTTTTTATTGTAATAACAATTAGGATTTTTAATAAATAAATTTACCAATGTATTTTTAATTTGCGAAGTATCATTTTATAGTAGAAATTTATTAAATAATCTGTGGAGTTGTTTCCCCCCAGCAACTTCAGCGGTACAATATATAAAAAGTGTGAAAAATAATAATTTCATCTGCAAAGAAAAAAAAAGCTTTCCATTTGAGAAAGCAAAATATTTTCTGTTCGCCAATTTGATACATATAAACTAATAATTTTAAAATTTAAATACTATAAAAAGCAAAAAAAAATTTAATACATTCAATGTCTTGATAATTTCTAAAAATATAATTATGAATAAAGCAAAGTTACATTATTTTCAAATGATTATCTCAAATAATTTTTTATTCATAAATTTTGTACATTTCGAACAATACGAACTTTATAATAAAAAAACTGATGCTAGAATATTAATAAAAATTATATATTATGATAGATCTAACAAAATGGTTAAAAACGCTTTATTTCATTAAGTGCACTTCAAAAAATATGATTTTTTAAAATTCAAAATTTTAAAATTTTTAGTAAAATTAAAAGGTATGTATGAATTTCTTTGAAAATCCTATTATTATATTAACGGCGTCTGATACTCGATTTTTACCGACCGAATTATACAAAACCAAGATGTAGTTGCCCTTCATTCCGTTATTATTTATCTCTATGCATAATCTGAAATCATAATTCGAATTCATTAAAAAATGGCATTTGATTAAAAATTAGTAGCTGCAGTGTATACGCATGCTGGAAATTTCAATCAAATGCCATTCTTATATACGTTGATACAATGACTTGAAATTTTGCAGAGAGGTAGGGAACTATAAAAGGAAGGGCAACTATGTCCTGGTTTTGCATAATTTAAAAAAAAAAAAAATAGTTTTATTATCAATGCAAACATATTGCCCGTTAGATGGCAATGCGATCGTATCTCTGCAATCGTGATAATCCGATCAGCTGTTACTCGTTGCCAGCAGCGCGTTCGGTTTGATCTGATAGTGCCGACCTAACCCCTAATAAGAAGACTTCGACAGCCGGAGTGTAAACGCTTTACTCTAACGCATACGCTAGTAAGCTGACGTGCTGTTGCCAGCGTTGCGCATACGCATATTTGTATACTGGAAATATGTCATCTTGCCCAACTCTTGATGGCATTAATTCTGTATTGGCGTAAGCCATTCGAAAACTCCTGCAGATAGCCTCGCCTGATCCATCCAGTTAAGTAAGTGAAGTGTTAGTACACGGAGAAAGAAAATGATTCCTTCGAGCCCAGCAATCCAGCACTAACTCAGATAAGTACTGTAGCTGTAGGCTGCTTCTATAACCTATTGTTATGTTGATTGTGTGTATACGTATGTATGTGCGAGTAATTTTATTTAATCTCTCTTTCACTTCTCATTTTCTTGAGCTAGACTATTCAGTTGTATAGTCCAGCTGCTCTTAAATCTTCTGTATATTAAAATTTTCTATTGACGTAGGCCATTGAAGAGCTCCTGCAGATGACTTCGCCTGGCGGACCCATCTGGCAGCTCCTGTCACCAAGTCTTCTACCATCGATGGCTAATTATTTCCTGGGAGGAGCAGACGAAATGGTACTACTAGGAAATTTGCTTCAGCTGGATAAGTATACTAATCTTATTATATACTATTAATGTGCGAACAAGCTCTCTAAGTCTCCACAGTTGAGTCTTCTAACTAAGAAGAAAACAAATTTTGAGTCTTCTATCTAATGTCGGTTTCTACCCGAGTTGTATAGTATGCATCCCTTATTGCATAATGTACTATTATACAATATGTAGAATTGTAAGCTTCGAGGTAGCGAGATTGTAATTTCTGTAATCGAAATTATGGTGATTATAATAATTGAAAATAATTGTTTTTTTCTTATAAATAGCTAAAAAACTATTGTCTATTATTTGTGATAATTATAATTCTGTAGCTTTTAAAACTTAAATTAGTGGCATAAAATATTTTTAATTATCAACTTTCTTTACACATGAACTTGTAATTGTATTGTGCACTAAATTTGATGTGTAGGTCTTGTAAATATACACTCAATATTTCAACACATTTTGTAAGATGTGCAGGTTTCTTAATGAGGGGTTTTAAATTACAGTTGTTTTAAGCTTTAACTTTTGACATATAATAGTTTTTTTAGTTAATTATGAGATACAAATCATCATTTTTGAATATTTTATTACTTTTTTCATTTACTTGTACAAATACCGTAACAATTCTGATTGGGAGACCACAGTCCAGCTACCTCGAACTTATAATCCTACGAGTGATACACAATATATTTTTTATTATATAGGTAGTATAAGCATTCATTATTTGCAAGCTAATTTGCTTGTTAAATTTTATTCCATAGGAATAGAATAATATAAATACATAGAGAATGTAGTATGGGAAGCTTTCAGTTTTAAATGCCATTGATATAAATAGTATATAATGTATATGAATAATAAACTTATGTTTATAATATCTTTATAATCTTTTTATTATTTTTTATTATTATTATAATAAATTATATACTATTTGTAACATGATACTTTAATTGTATAAAAGGTGAAAGATTTTTAAAATACATTATTTATACATATAAACATTGTTCTATTAGTATGGAATTAAATTTGGCAAGCTTTGATTTTTGGCAATTGATATAAGCAGAATCATACTCACCAATAATATATAATGTACATTAGTAATAATACAATCATGCGTAAATTAATTATATGCTTATAATAATTCATGTAGGATTATAAGCTTCAAGGTAGCTGCATTGTGATTTTTCTAATCAAACAGTCATGAAGGTTTTCATTTTATGTAAAATTCGTATTATAAAGTTAATGTAAATATGAATGTATTATAATATATGTATTTGTTATTGATAAGTTGATGGTACTGATATCAACTGCTAAAAATTAAAGCTTGTCAAATTTAATTCTATACCAATACAACAATTTTTATGTATAAATAATGTATTTTGAAAATCTTTCAACTTTGGCAACCGATACTAAACAATAAAGCTAATACTTTACTTAAGTCGATAATAATTATTTTGTATCTATATCGTCTATAATATGACATAGACGTATTGGCGAGCCCTAGAGCCCCTAGATGCTCGACAACCTCAGCCCGTTCGGCAGTTTCGCGGGGGCGCGAAACGCGTCGCGGGGGAAAGTAGGCAGCTTCTTATCTCGACTACGGAGCACCTATAGCCGGGCCGAGAAGCCAGGAGGCCCTCTGCTGCCGGAGCACCTAGCAGCAGTGGGGGCATTGTCGCTTCCTGCCCAGAGCACCTAGGCGGGGAGCGACTGTCTGCGCCGGAGCGCCGGAATAGATATAAAATAATTATTGTTGTATTATAGATCGACTAATATTATCTAGTCATATTATAATGTAACTATGGAATCTTGAGAAGCAAAATTTCGCGAGCTATTTTAGTTCATAAAAAATTCAGTAAGCATGCTTTTTTAAAAATATTGTAATTTAAGATTCATTTAAGTAGGAAACATAAAGTATAAAACATTTTATAATTTTGTAAATAAGGCCAATAGCAAGCTCGCGAAGAAACTGATTTGACGCTCAACATCGATAAGGTGGAGATCCAAATGAAGTTTGTGAAAGACTTCATCTGTGAGAGTACGCGATTTATGCAGAAATACCAACTCACATCAACATTTTACTTACGCGAGGAGATATTATATTCTCATTTAATACGAGCTAAAACGGCTTACCTGAAGGGGCTTGTTCGCTCAGCCTATTAATTGACCTCCAGTTTAACCTTTATTCGCGAATTTTTGCTTTCTGAAAGAGAAAGCTATGTATTGGTAAAAATATTGTTTTTAAAGATTTTTTTATATATCGTTACATTGAGTTTGAGGCTCAGAGGGTTCGAAAATTGATTTTTTCCTATGAATTTTAGAGCAAAAAGTCATATTACCTTCTTCGTTCAGTAATAAATTTCCTACAAAATGGTATAGTTAAATATATGTAAACGTTGTAATTTATTGTTGATATGAGTGAAAAACTGCTAAAAAAAGTTATCTTGATTGCGTTTTTCAAACTAATTTTATTTTTATATGAATCATAAGATATTTAAAATAGTCAGTGACATCAACTTAAAACTAAACGAAATTAGATAAGTCGCATTTCAAAATATCAACTAATTCTCTTACAATCATTTTTTAAAAATCAAACTTCCAAGCTGTATTTCTTGCGATCAAATCATCCTACAGGGATGTCCTTTCAGAAGATGAACAATATTAATGTTATCTATCATTTGCAATAAAAAAATATTATATTTTTCATGTTAAAGCTCTTTTTTTGTTAAAAAATGAATTTTGCGTATAAATGAATGAAGAAATCTCGCAAGATTTTGAAGTCAACAAAACCAAACAAACGGAATTTAATTTGTTATAAACAAAACACAATTTAAAAAAAACAGGTCGTCCCATTTAGTTCAGTAGAAGCTGAGATACGAAAAAATTACATTTTGATTGTTTATTGGTGAACTAATGAATATTTTGACCTCAACATTCTACTGCATATTCTTAAAAATATTAGTACTCAAGTGTTTAGTCTTTTAAATGCATAGATTCAATAGTTTTTACGGCAAAAATTTGTGTAAAATGAAAATTTCAGCGCGCGATTGATAGTACAGTGTCGCTGTGTACGATACAGCCTGCGCGCATGCCCGAGCTGCTCTCGCCGACATTTGAACTTCAGATCACTGCAACGCTTATCTTTATTTACTGTTATTTAGCATAATCTTAAAAAATAAATTTATATCCAGGTAAAATTATAATCAATATATAAACAATTATTCAAAACATGTTATAAATTATTAATTTTACATTCTAGAAGTCGTTATTTTTTTCAATTCGAATAATAAGTTTATATGATTTTTTTTGAGAAAAACATTTTATTTTTTTTATAAATATATTTATTTAATCCAGTATTTAATAACAATAATGGTTATAATAAACAGTTTAGATACATGTAATACGATATACATAATTTATATACATATTAACCTTATCCCTGGTAGAAAATACACCATCTAAAAATGGTCATTCGTCATTTATTAATCAATTTTCTTAGATCAATTTCTGATTAATAAATGGTTAAAAAATGACCAAAACATAGTGAAACCTCTAACAGCTTTACAGAAATTCGATCGGTAACGGCAGCCCCTACTCTAGCAGCCTCAAATTGTTTACTCGCGCCCGCGTCTATTTCTTCTCAAGGTGCGCACAGCGCGTATCGACTGCTATAGCAGTGCTAGCCAAAGACTAGAGAGCGAGAGTTAGACTTAGACTATCTTTATTCGGCCTTGGGGTATAACCCCATCTGGCACATAAGCAAATACATAGGAATTAACAAAAAATATATATCGAATGTAAATAACATAGTATAAAATAGGAATTACATAAATACCATTGTACTCGATAGTGCGTAGTTTTTACGAGTAAATAACAAATTATAACTTAAAGTATAATTACTATTATATCACTTTTAACAAAATACTAATGTCTAAGAGTAGACTTTGAAAACAATAAAACAGTCGAATGACTAAAGTTTATACCAAGATTAGTTTTTATTTTATTGATTTATTTAAGCCAGTAAAAAATTATATACATGACGTCCTATATCGCTATAGGTTACAGCAGTAAATCCTACAGAGGTAAACGAGTTACCTGTACGGAGGGCCGGTTAAATTAAAACTAAATAAAGGCTTAAGACTAAAAACTTAAAACTAGAAGAAGATTCGCAATAATATTTTTTAAAGAATTAATAAGAATTATAGTCGATATAATGTATTATTGTATCAAGCAATATCACATCCTCATGGACCTCTAATGTAAGATTGATATACTTGATAACTTACGCAATAATATTTTTTTAAAGAACTAACAAGAAATATATTTTACACAATGTATTATTGTATCCAGCAATACCACATCCTCATGGACCTCAATGTGTATTGATATAATTGATAACTTACGCAATAATATTTTCTAAAGAATTAACAAACAATATAATTTCACCAATATCGAACTAGCATCGATCTTGCCGATGTGTACTTTTCAGTAGACTACTGCGCAAGTTACTCTAAAGTCAGGGAACATATTCTTGTTTTGATTAGCTTAGTCACATTTACATGGTGCCGTAAATACTATCTCATCTATTACTACCAGGTCGTTGTATTTTGGTTGTTTTGTATTAGAAACTAGTCCAAGTAATTATTAGTTAAGAGAATCACTAAAGTAAACAATTGACTAGTGTTCTAGTGAACATAAAGTCCATGTACTAATCTTGAAGCAGGTTATCACGCATTCTCAGAGATTCAGCTTGTTTACGCCACGCATCGAGTTCAGCAGCCATGAGCAAGCACAATTTGTAGGGTCGAACGGAGGACGGGGCGATGGAAAGTTATTGATTAGATCCATGGCCGTATATACAAAAGAGTATTTTAGAAAATCAGTTCTAAGAGTAGAGTACGTAAGTACAGGGGGAGGACGTCTTTCTGAAGTACGGATTACAACGTCACGATTAACAAGGAGGAACTTTGAAGCGAGGTACTGTCGGTTGTTGTGAGAGAGGATGTTAAAAGCTAAAGCAGCTTTGAAGAGCTTTCTACGATTATCAACAGAGAGCCAACCAAGATTAAGTCGGTGAGGCGTAATATGATCACGCCACCGAATACTACTGTTGATAAATCGAACACAGGCATTCATTGCAGTCTGAAGTCTCTTATTAAGTTCAAGAGAAAGATGGCCATAAACAACACAGCAGTAAACCAAGATTGGAAAAATAAGGGATTCTACAAGGTGTTTGTGTAACGCTGGGGTGAGACAGTGACGATGAAAACGAAGAGACCTGAGCGTACCATACATCCTGCCAATCATGGACTTGATTTGAGCATCCCAATCTAGATTGTTCTTGATGATTAGCCTCAAGCTCCTCACTTGAGTAACGAAAGGAACCGCGATATTATCCACAAGGAGTGGAGGGGCGACATATGGGCTGAAAGCTTTGACGTAGAGGTCACTGCCTATAAGTATAGCTTGGGTTTTGCTCCCGCTCAGCTGAAGACCACTGGAAGTGAACCAGGCTACGATGGAAGCAATCTCCGAGTTAAGAGCAGTCACTGCAGATGCTAGGTCGACTGGATAAAATGATTGGTAAATTTGCAGATCATCAGCAAAGAGCATGTGCTTGGCCGACTTTAATACAGAGGGCAGGTCATTAATGAAAATGGAAAAAAGTAAAGGGCCAAGCACACTGCCCTGGGGAATCTAATGATAGTGAAAAGTCGAGAAGATGGAACATCCGACTCATCTAAGACTGCTTGAGAGCGCCCTCTGAGATAGGAGGCAAACCAGCGAATAACATGATCACGGCAGTAGATTCTGCGCAGTTTCGTAAGCAGTCGCGCATGAGATACGTTGTCAAATGCCTTGCTAAAGTCGAAGAGGATGAGTGCTCTCATCATACGCTGGTCCACAGCTCTGCGAGCATCTTCAACAATCTTTAAAAGGGCTGTCTGCGTACTGTGGCCCACTCTAAAGCCGGCTTGACAGGGGTCAAGAAGATGATTCTCTTCTAGGTGACGAGAAAGCTGCTAGTGGACCACACGCTCCAGAACCTTGGAAAGCTCGGGTAGGATGGCAATAGGCCGCGTTTGGCTGGGGTCTTTTTAGAGAGGGGTAGTAAAAAGGCTTGGCTCCAAAATGCTGGAAAAGAAGCCTCAGTAAGAGAAGTGTTAATGAATTTGGTGAGGTAATCTGCAATTGCAGGTGAAGATAATTTAAGTATGGGCGCGGAAGTGACATCAGGTCCAGTAGCTTTAGAGTGAGCTGAGAAAATCAAATGATTAACAGTTTGAGAAGAAGTGAGATCAAGTGTGAAGAAGGAGAAAACAGGTACGTCGAGTCGAAGAGGTATAGAAAGCACGTTCTCAAGATCAGAGTCTAAGAGTGGTTGGGTAGATGAGGCTACAGAGGAATAATAACGATTGAGTGCATTTGGAGAGAAATATCGTAGTGGGCATGGAAAGGCACTACAACGTAGTCTCAGTTTGTTTATCTTCGTCCACTTTGCCTTGGCACTCTCAGCATTAAGTAGGCGACACTACGCAGTTTTCTATAGCGAAGAACACCATCAAATCGACCTGATTGAGCCGCAATTCTGTAAGCACGATCACGATCTCGCATCAAATTTCTAATATCGAGAGAAACCTAAGGCTTACATTTAGAAGAAATTGTCTTATTTTTGACAGGAGCAAGCTTATCAAAAGCTTTAAGCACGGCTGAGTTAAGCGCATGCAGCTGGGAGTCGACAGACTGAATACCAGCATTAAGTTGAATAGACGAAGTAGACGGTTGGTTTTGAAGACCAAGATTACGCAAGGAACGATTAAAACTAGGATTAAAACTAGAGGTGGAGGGGTAATTATTTAAAAGGGAGAGTTAAAAGTATTTACATCAAGAGAAAATGACATCGGATCCTCGTCCGTGGGGCACTGTAGTTCGCGAGTGATTAGATTATAAAGATTGGATAAATCAATGTTGTCGAGATAGCGAGATTTGAAGGTCTTCGTTACAACTGGAGGCGAGAAAAATTTGAATTGAATTTCTATTAAGTCGTAACCTGCTATGAATGGTGAATCTTTTTTGGAGTATGAGATAAGTGAAGAGACGACGTCTAACCAGGTGTGTGCTATTGTAGTTAGTTGATAGTGTGATGAGTAGGTTCAGAAGGAACAAGGTAGAGTGAAAGTCTCTCAATTCTTTCACGAAGAAACTTAGACATATCTCTAACGGTAGCAAGATTCATATTGAAATCACCAGTGATAATTATATTATTGAAAGAAGAGTTGTAGGTTGTGAGAGTTTGAAAAATTCCACAGGATATCTGCATCCTGGATGGGCATACATGACTATGAACATAAGGCTATGGTTATTAACTGAAACTATATTAAGAACTAAATATTCAGGGGTATTGTTAAATTGAAAATCCGATTTAAAGATGATAGAAATTTTGAATGAATTGCGAACATAGACTCCTACTCCCCCGCCACCCGCACCCAGGCGATCTGCTCTGAAAAATCTGAAACCTTGTATATCAACGATCGAAATGTAATCTTGAGAAGAAAGAAAGGTTCCAGAAATTGCAAAAATGTCGTAATTTTCAGATATGCAGCGGTGCTAAATCATGTTAAAATGAGATTTTAAACGATTGGCATTAATATGCGCAACCATTAATACGTGAGGGTTAGCATTATGATTGGCAGGCCCAGGTAAGGTTGAGAGGCAGTTAGACGTGCGAGAGGAGATAGTCCGAGGAACCGGAAGCCGTCAAGTTGAAATATGAGGAGACAAATAAGCAAGATCATCCTCGGAATTTATGGCAATAAGTGGAGAGTCACGGATTGGACGCATAAATACACGGAGGTTGCGGATAATCGGGCGGGCATAATTGAGGCGTTTAGCAGCGGCAATTGCAGCAGACTCCAGCTGATGGATCTCACGTGGCCAAAGAGCTCGCAAGAAAATACGACGATTGCCACCTGCCTCAAAAAGAGACTGAGCGTTGGAATCCTTGAGTTTATTAGATGCCAAGAGAATGTCATTCCTGACCGCCTCCGATATACATTTAGCCACAAATGCGAAAGTAGAATATCGATCAGAATCTTGACAAGATGCATTTACACTAGGAAGCCAATCTCTAAGTGACAGTATAAATTTCTAGTGGTTCTGCAAACCGATGGCTTTAAGAATGATGGAAAGTAATATGCTCTTATCATCCTTGACTACTGTTGGGATGCCAGTAAAAAGAATTTCACAAAAGTCAACAAGATGCGGAGTCAAGTTTCCAGAGGTCTTGGCTTCTATGTGCTCTACACGAGATTTCAGAGCATCAAATTCGGTCAAATGATCGTCGAGTTTTGTTTGTTATTCAGTGATACTCGCTTTGAGAGAAGCCAGCTCTGACTTAATTGCAGTCAGATCCGTTTTGATTGCATTTGTAGATGAAGCAATCGAGATAAGCTGGTTAGATGTTTGATTAGCAAATGTAAGAAACCAGTCCGGCGGCGAATCATCCATAGTGGTGCCTGTATGATCGCAACCTGTTGGTTCGCTGGAGAGAGAGACTGAAATACTGTAGAGGCCTTTCTCGAGCTCGGTGGGGAGAGAATAAGGAGGAACAGAGCCTAACTTGTGTCTCCTTAGTGAAGGCAGCAGCGATGGCGATGGGGGTGTAGTTTGACGCTTAGATGCGGATAGATCATTTGAAATGTTAGAAGAAACTTATGCGACTGAGCGTTCAGTCAAAGATTTCACTAAAACTGGAGAACCAGAAGGAGCCACAAGGGGTTTGCAGCAACTAATAAGGAGATTGGAGATGTACCACTCTTCTTTGCAGCAGTCCGCGTGATACAGTTTTTTACAAGTCAAGCATTGACACGTTACTTCCTTGCGATAGATAGGAAAAGAGCGCTCGGGACAAAGAGCCTTACTCATGGCCAGTTAGCTACGATACGCAACATACATGAGGGAGCAGATATATCTTTTAGACATCTTTGTTCCTCTTGCGCGCACCGTAGTCTCTATACGTTGGGTACAGCGCCTTTCAGCATGCGACACCTGCTGGATGATCACTGAAGTGCGATACAGTAACGCACACTCCGAACAGCACCGGCGTCATTGAGATTAGATGATTATATGCATGCAGAGAATAAATGGTGAGAAAGCGAGCTGAGCATATATTGAATTTGATTATTAGTGAATTAGTTACGTACCGCCGTAAGTGCATATAATACATATACGCACTGCATGAGATACATATCGCCTTAATGAAACAAACACCAGCAGCAGCAAACACTACCCGTCATGAACGTCAGCAAAAGCAGCGATGCGCAGTAGGCCTAAGCAAGATGGATGGGCGCTGTAGACGACGACGAAGTAAAAATTGTGATACTACACACGTCAGGCAAAGGCTGGATCTTCTTGCGATTTTAGCCGCTTATTTACAGATAAAGATTGATATATAGAAGCGCTCCACAATACTGAATAAAAAGTAGAATGCAACTACTCACCGCCGTGAGCGCGCAAGTAATTATGCGTGCTGCACAAGTTAGAAAAGGCCTCAATAATCTCAATGTTAGCCTGTACGAGTGTAGTGTTTCAGCACACGTGCTCGAAAGCTAGGTTAACTTTTATTTTTATCCACACAGTATTTACGTAGAATAATATGTGAATTTATATAACGAGAGGTAGTTTCGATGTAAATCACTTTACTCAACTAGTTTTTAGCACTACCAAATATCAAATGTCACTTTAATAAGAACAAAGCCGGGAGTCACTCTTGAAACGTACCACTCGACACCAGAGAGAGAAAGAGAGTGAGATTGATTGATTGATTGTAATTTATTAGAGCCATGGGGCAGAACCCCCTCTGACCAAGTTGCACAATGTACAAAGAAAATATAAATAAAAACTTCGCATAACAATGGTAGTAACAAAAATGGTAAGCATAATAATTAAGTGACAACAATAGGATGTAACAAGCAGTAACAAATTAATAAAGTAAATAATTATGAAAAAAAGACTAGAGTAAGAATAAACAAAAGTAAAAACAAAAGTATAAACAAAAGTAAAAACAAAAGTATAAACAAAAGTAAAAACAAAAGAATAAACAAAATTAAAAACAAAAGTAAAAACAAAAGTATAAACAAAAGTAAAAACAAAAGTATAAACAAAAGTAAAAACAAAAGTATAAACAAAAGTAAAAACAAAAGTATAAACAAAGGTACAGTAATAATGTCTCTAGATTTTTAGAAAAAAAAATAAATAAATAAATTCACTATGTAGTTATTTGGGCACTTCACTGCACAGCACTGTAACACAACTCGGCATTAGTCGAGACGAATGCCTTCTCGGAGCTCTCGATCCTGCCAGTCTTTTCTGTTGGCCTCTGCGAGGCTGATACGGCACGTCCTCCTGAAGCTTGGCAGGTCATCGATGGAAAATGAGAATGAGTGAGAGAAAGAGAGAGAGAGAGAGAGAGAGAGAGAGAAAGAGAGAGAGAGAGAGAGAGAGAGAGAGAGAGAGAGAGAGAGATCATTTTGGAGCAGTAGAGGTTAAGGTTATGACAACGTTATGTTGCTTGTCGACCTTATTGTATAAATAAATTTTGAACATTTTAAGAATAAAATGGAAAATATAAGTAGAAAAAGGAAATATGGCGACAAAAAGAAAAAGAGTAGGTTAAACGATTTAGTTGATAAATATACTATAGATCTATAGAAAAAGAGATAGAAAATGCAGAAACTAGGGAGACAAGTGAAAAAATTTCAGTGAAGATTCATTTTCTGAAAACGAATTATTTTGTGATTATAAAAGCAGTGACATTTCTGAAGAACATGAATTAAATATTCCAAAGTGCAGTGAAATTTAATATATAAAAAATATTTAATTAAAATTATGCATATTTTGATCAATTTAACCTCAAAATCAAACTTTTGACCATAATTTTTCGGTTCTCGCGGTGAAAAATAAATTTCGACACTAAGGCGTAAGTCGATTTTTACCTCCCTCGAATTTTCTCTTTCGCTTCGCTCGGTCCAAAAACGTCTCGGGAACTAAATAATCGACTTCCTTCCCCGTATCAAAATCTACTACTCATAAAATTATTATTTGACAGTTCACCATATTTTGGTCAGTTTTTGATTATTAACTGTCGTCAGTTGGCGGATAAACTGATCATTTTCTAGTGAAAATTGATCAATTATTAACCAGTTTTTAAAAGAATGGATAATATATGACCAGATAATGATGAAAATTTCTACCAAATCTAAAAAATAACTATGATATAAAAATCGGAGAAAAAGTTTTCTATTTTTTATATATTTTTTGTTCGTTTACTGGTACTAAGGTTATCAAACTCTACTTCGTTTTTTGCGCCATCGTAAACATCAGCAAATAAACAAGCATCTTCCGGCTCAACGGGTTCGACTTCCTCTAAAGCTTCGTTTTCGTTCACATTTTGAACATCAATTAGTTTTTAGTTGACTTCAAATGTCATTGACTATTTTAAATATCTTATGATTCATATAAGAATAAAATTAGTTTGAAAATCGCTATCAACATAACTTTTTTTTAGCAGTTTTTCACTCATATCAACAATAAATTATAATGTTTATATGAAGGATGTGCGAGACCACGTTCGAGACGAGACGAGATTTGTCTCGAGGTTTTGATGCGAGACGAGACGGGATCTCGTCCTGTCTCGGCTTTTCTTTCACAATCTCTAGAATTTCCGAGAATCTCGACTTTTATCGAGATTTCCCAACAATTCTCGAAATTTTCCGTCATTTCTCGAGATTTCCCGACTTTATTCGAGAATCTTGACTTTTTCGGGATTTCCCGACTTTTTTCGTGATTCTCGACATTTCTCGGGATTTCTCGACACTTCTCGGAAAATTGACAATTTCTTGAAATATGGAAAATTGTCGGGAAATTTTGAGAAATGTCGAGAAATCCCGAGAAATCTCGGGAAATTTCGAGAACTGTCGACAAATCCTGAAAAAAGTCGAGATTCTTGGAGTTTCTCGAGATTTAAAAAAAAAAGATCAGGACGGGACGGGATTCCGACTTTGAGATCAGATTATTTTTTTCTCGAGACGAGACGAGAAATCTCGAGACTTTTTTCGTCTCACACATCCTTAGTTTATATATTTTTAACTATACTATTTTGTAGGAAATTTATTACTGAACAAGAAAGGTTCTGTGACTTTTGGCTCTAAAATTTAAACGAAAAAAGATATAAGCAAAAATTAATTAAAAATAATGCAAAAATGTAAAAGATCAAACCTTTTAATTTATTTATTGCATGTTCATATTAGATTCGCCTATGGGCTATATTATATAAGTTGATATAGTAAGAGTAGTAAAATCTCACTCTTGATATCTTTTTATCTCCAGAAAATCAAGCAACTGCGAGAGAGACTGGTCTGAAGCGGTACACCGATATCGAAGTATCATTTACCAGCAACGGTAACAACGTCGCATGCAACGTTACCGAAATCAAGACTAAAATAGTGTCGATGTCGTCAAAAGGCGCTTACATCGTATAGAAGCCGTTTAATCACCACTACATGCGCACCCTCCCTTTTTTTATCTACTACGGCAAATTAGCAGCAACGGTAAGCCACTGAAGCAACCACCACGACGAGAAATTAAACAAGGAGATTGCTGTGTGACTTTTTGACCTTCGTCGAGCAATCTATACGCATCGAGAAACTGCAAAAACGACACAATATCAAGGTAAATTTAACGCAGCACATCAAGTCCGGTTGTTAACATTATCGTCGACAGCGCAATAAGCAGAAAAGGTTTCTTCACCTCGTTCGCAAAAGGATGAGATGATACCCTAGGGTCTACACGCTTTTAATTACTCGGCCTATATGCAAAATACGCTTTTTTTTTTAACTGTGTATAGGCGAAATGTGCACGCTGTTTTATTTCACTTGCTTGTAGGCGAAATACGCATTGGTTTTTATTGTACCTGCGTATAGGCGAAATACGTATTGGTTTTAATTTTATCTGCGTATAGGCAAAATACGCACCTTGTTTTAATTTACTTGCAATGATAGTGCAGTTTCCGATTGAACGTCATGCTATAGCATGCTAGTGAAAGATGCTCGTAGAATCAAAGTAGAAGTAGAAGACAGAAACATAATCTTTAAAGGAGCAGTACGTAATTTTAATGAAATAGATGAAGCTGTAGATGCTGCTTGGTCTAACATTATTATTATATAATATGACAGTATAATAAAAATGAATTATTATAAATAGATTTATCGATGAACTAAATCTAAATCAATCCGGACCTCACCTGTGAGCTACAGAATTACCACAAGCTCCTTAGGACAAAGGAAGGTCTCGAATCGAATCGTAAAGATCACAAGCTCCCTAATCCTTCGAATGTCTGCAACTTCATCATATTTAATGCGTACAGGCGAAATACGCTTAATTATACAAAAAGTGTATTAGCGAAATACACTTAATCGTATTAAATGCGTATAGGCGAAATACGCTTATTTGTATTCAAAGCGTATAGGCGAAATACGCTTATTAAAGTGCAAAAGCCAAAGCGTATGGGCGAAAATACGCATAAGGTACCTTCGCACGCCTTTTTACGCGCGTGCGTATACATTTTATGCGTTATTGTCGCATTTCGTAGCGCCATCTATCGCTTATGATGACAAATTACAAATGTCGGAAACACCCTACATTACCGGTGGAGCCCGGTAAAATCGCAGAAATGGGTTTCAGACCCCGTTAAAGTGAAACCACTTTTTCTACATTCCTCCAACCCTCACGCGCTTGAAGGTCTCATATCTCATAATTACACTTTTTCTTATAAATAGAAGGTTCATTTTTTATTATTTTTATATTTAATAGACCGTTTGTACCGTACTTTTCTTTAGATAACTTTCATGGTCTACCTGGGGGTCACCCTGACACCTAGACATCATCTGCATGGAGTGTTTGAGTTTTTTTTAATGTCTTTTTTTTAATACCTGGTGCCAGGTATTTTTGATAATTCATATTCATATTATTACATAAATACTGTATTAAGAAAACTATAGCAAATGTCTAGTAGTGACTACAAAAAATATGTACTAAATTTGAACTGTAGATTTAAGTGTATAAAATAACTACAGGGTATCAGTAATTATTATTACAGGAAGTCTGAAATTATTACTACACGAAATTTTTGGAGTTATTATTACTATATAATCAAAATATGTAATAGTTCAAATACATAATAACTTAGTGAATAAACAATGATCGACAGCTATTCACAGTTACTGACATTTATTAAGAGTTATTCGGAGCTATTCATATTTTTTTAAACATTTCATAAGTAGATGAAAACCTGTTATCTGTCAAATTGTAAAAAAACTAAATTTATTTTGCTTTGTTCAAGATGTTCAAGATATTTTTACAAATTAATGGAATTATATATATAGTAACCCGGGGGAAGACGCCATACTTAAGGCAAAATTAAAATAAAATCTATAGGAATTAAGTAAACGAAATTTATACAACTTATCTTAGTTAAGAACGGAATAAGCTATTAAACTGTAAGTGGAAGCGAGTATCGCGCGCACTTAACTTTTTTGGTGAACCGTTTCGTACGGTCGACACTCGACTTCGATTAAGGGATGAAGTGTAGGAAAACCAGGAAAGGTTTCCGATCAGGAAAACCATCACGTAGACGTGGTGTAAATGCCAAAATATTTATTATTTGTAACAAAGTGGAACTGGCAGCCACATACGGTCTGCTCAGCCCTGTGATCGGGGTCGCCCCGGTCTAGCCTGGACCGCGGTGCGAGCATTACTGCCGTTGCTCACTCTCCCGTACCCCACTTCGACTCATGCGCCCTCTTACGCTTATCGTCGCGCATCACGCCTGATCCACGGCCATACATTTACAAAACATATGTATACATTTTCGTATCTTTTTAATTAGTTAACAATAAATAATAATAAACAAATGACATCTGAAAGTGATGGGGTAAGATGCCACATGGTATCGAAAAAAATTAATTATAGCAATAAACTGAAAAATAACAAAAAATTAAGCATTTGTTTAGATATAATGTCACAAATTGTTTATTGATACTTATTATGTATGCAAAAAATTTTTCATAAAATTAAAAAAAAAAGACTCAAAAACGAAGGTAAAAGAAAAACATTTGCATTTACATCGACAACAATTAATTTCATTTTTCTTTTAATTTGACATGAAAATAAAGTCAGAATAAATTGATCATATAATAAGCTAATCATAATGAGTTATAAAATCGAACTCTCATTGCCGTTTCTATGTAAGCAGAGAAAATATAGCCAAGTGGCGTCTTCCCCTTAATATCTAAAGTGGTCAAATGCACCAAGACATTATTGCTTAGTACAACATCCACAAGTACAACCGAGCGAGCGCTAGCGAGCGACGGATCTATTGCTAGTAAAATATTTAATTTAGATAATGTAATCTAATTCTGTCATTAAATTTGGTAACAATATATAAAGTATCTTAGAAAATACAATTTTTATGAAATATAAAAAAATTACGATTCTATTTAAATACATGAATATTTTTATGTAGACAATATTATACAATTCTAAGTCCGCTATACTCTAAGTTAAGATCAAATAAATATACATATAAATTTTAATAACGTTTCACATAGTAGATTATGATGAAACTTCTTTGCCAAAAAGTGATATTATTTAACTTTTTCTTTTTTGAAAAAAAAAACCGCTGCCAATTCATTGGCACGTAGCTTCCTCAAGATTAATTTATTGTTCCTATATGTATATTGTATGTTTTAAATATTAAATATATAG
>JAPYZA010006532.1:0-15145 GCA_030522685.1 Eupelmus azureus
ACATTCGAATAAATCCTTAGCCGCGTGCGTGTACCTACCGGCAATTTATCTCCCCGCAGCTACACAACAAACCTTATAAAATCAAGCAATAGTTATTTAATGCTAGATCGCGCTTGTGCGCGTCTGTTAAATTTGTATAAGTCTTGCGCTCGCGCGCGCGTGTCCTCGATTCGACTTTCCTCTCTCTATACACACTCGCGATTTCCAAGCTACATTTTCTCCGAATGTAGCCATTAGCATAATCGTATAAATTAATCAATTCAGCGGCGAGCGGGAGAGGGAGAATTTTAAAGCTCCCGGCGAAGGTAAATATAATATTTCCACGCGATGCATGTACCTTTAAAATTGCGCAAGCGCGAGCCGATCGGCAGCCCATAAATCACGGCCTATCGATGCGCGCTCGGGAGATACAAAATCCGCGTGCATTAACATTCCGCGCGCTCATCGCTCGCGCTTGCGAAAAAAAAAAGAAAAACAATTACTTTTTGCGCGGTAGTGGCTGGGCCGCCGAGTTATCGCCGAGTCATCTTCATGTGCGGCGACGAGTTTCTTGACTCGCGAGGGTTTCGTCATCGCGCGGTCGGAATGGCCGAGATGGTCGACGTGATGCGTTCGCGAAGTGCGTTCGCTTCCTCGAATGGTCGTGATTGTGCTGTTGGCTGAGTGTTGTTGACAGTTGCGAGGTGGATGGTAGCGTTGTTGTTAGTTTTGTTTTTTAAGTGGTTTAATTCGAGCGATTTAGCGCAAATTATAATTTATTGGGTGATTTTTCAGAATAGTTTTGATCGAACTGAACCTATTGTTTATTATAGTGTAAGTAATTTGGTTATATTGAATATCTTTTAGCTTTATTTATTATAACCGAAATTCTAAATTAAATTTATATTCAAAAAGATTTTTAATCATTCAAGCTATGTTCCACAGTTATTTTATATAATATTTGTTTTTCAATTTTCTCCATAACCAAGTAAATTCCCTTGCATTTATTAAAATTCAAAGAGCTATGAGCCGCCTAATAAATTTAACGATCGCTCCCTCCTTATCTTCTTAATTAATCCAGCGAATTCTCAAAAAAACTACACCTTCCAACTACCCGGTCAATCTCCGCGTTTCCCCGACTCCTCGAAAAATCCTAATTCTCCCTTAATTAGCCCCCATAAATTATCCCTGTATATTTACAAAACTTAAAAAAGAAAAAGCACAGCGGCAAAGAAGCAGCGAGAGCGCCTATTTATATTCCAACTCGCGGCGTTAATAGCTTCAATTTCACGCGCTGCCCGTGCGAACTCCCGCCGTTAACGGCCCAGTGTACACAGCCGTAGCGCCTGTGATTCAGGCGCGGATAAAAGGCGAAAATAATTTCGCCCGAGAAATGATCCTCGGACGCCGTAAACAGGAAAGCGCGCGAGCGCTACCTCGTTTCTATATGAAATCCAAAAAGGAACGGATTAGAGCTGGCGCGCGGCCTTAACCGGTTAAGGACCTAGAATGGCCATTCGGGTTGCATCGTGGCATTCCCTCCGCGATCGTTTACATGTCGGATCGCGTGCATGCTGCGCAATGCGGCTCGGGTAATGAGCTGTGCTTTTCGAAACGATGATTTTTTTAAGGCTGGGGATTGAAGGCTTCGAGCGCTCGCCAGGTGGATACGGTTGACGGCTCGTTGGTGATAGCGGGTAGTTTTACTGAGGAATGGAAAGTAGTTTTGATTGGTGTGGGTAATTAATTTTCGACGCGGCAATTAAATGATAAAACGGCATTGCGGTTAATTATTAGATGATTATAGAACGGTATCAGTTGCAGCACTCAGATTATAAAATCCCATTTCATTAACTCGTAAGTAGCTTATCGATCTCCGTCTATCCGACTCTGATACACTGAAAACTACTTTCCATTTATCAGTTTTTCGACAGCGTTAATTACAGCTGTATGAAGATAAAATTGCCCGTAATTGCGTAAAAATCCATAAATGCATGTCCTCAATTAAAAGCCGCGATTATTCCGCGGTAACTAATAGACACGTTAACTCCCGGCATTCCGTTTATTTATTACAAACATCGGGACTCCCTCCGACGCAAAAAAGCTACTTCATCGCTTGCGATGCGTATTTTCTCCTGACGTGGGCTCAGCATCATCATACCCCAGGTGGCTGCTCGGCATTATCCCAATTAGCCACAGCTCCGGAAAGTGCGTTCGTTAGCTCTTTTTCGCGATTTTATAATTCGTTCCCCCCTCCCATCCCGATCTATATATACCTACACGTGTTACGCATAGCCCGGAAGGCAGAGCCGGCAGATGATTATGAAATTCCGTTCTGTCGATGCCGCGAGATGTTCCTTATACTTATCAAAGGGGAAGCTCGCGCGCAGGCTGTAATTTTAAATGTAAATGTTTGAGGCGCTCGCGCGGCGATCTAGCTTTGCCGAGAGATACAGCGCAGGCGTGCGCCCGCGGACTTAATTAGGAGCAATAAACGATTACCGCGCAACGCGGTAGATCGTGTTGCGCGATTAGAAATACTTTGTTGCACGGCTGCGTTTAATGATTTGTCGGGATTTCCGAGATAAAAAAGCGCCACTTCCGGCAATTATTCGCCACTGCGCGGTTATTCGTTGAAACTAGAGCGGCTATCTACACCGCCTACTTCCCTCCGTAGTCTCGATCCTCGTTCCGATTTTCGTCACATTAAATCCCCAGCATTCTCGGATAACAGCAGTCGCTCCTATCAGCGTCGCTCTCGTTAATCCGTCAAAAAGGGCAAATCAGTCCGCATAGCCGCGAATTCTCAGTAGTAGGCTCGGGCGCAATCGTCCGCCAGGACCACCTGGAGCGGCGCTGCGCGAAAACAATGGGCGCTTCTCTCTCCCTCTCTGTGCGTACGTAAAATCGGAGCCTCCGCCAGAGCCGCATAGCCCCGGGAGTAATTGAGATGTCGCTCGGGGTGACACAACAATGCGCGCCTGTCGCGCATTATCGCCACGAGAATATCTCAGCGGCGGCGGCTCTCGTTTAATAACGGCCCGCCGGGTTATGCGAATTATGCCTGCTGCGGTGCGCGCCCGCGAAATATCTGTCGGCCACCGGCGCCGCCAACGCCGCGATATCGCGCGGGGCTCTTTATGGGCCCTGGCTGTTTCGGAGGCTGCGTGTAGTCGTTCGGTGGTATGAGTAACGGCAGTACTTGTAAGCTCCTGCCGCGCGTGCGTTGCGCGGGTGTGTGTATACTTTGACGGTGGGGATTAGGTAATACGCGGGGAGAAGTGTTGTTGCCGCTGCTACTTTGCCCGTGATTTTGGGAATTTAGGTTATGCGGGATGAGGTTTTGGGCGGTAGGAAGAGTAGGAAGAGAGGTCGAATGTTGCGTTGGTGAAGTGGACGTGAGAATATCTTTGGGGGTTTAGATCTGTAGGTTGCTTTAGGTTGCTTCTTTCGGTATAATTCTGTGGTTTTTACAGTATAACCAAATGAAGCCACAACCTGATAGAACATTAATTAAAGTAACTGGTTTTTCCACACGTCGTGCGGAAAGTTTGTTTTCCCGCACGCTCAATCGGAAACGCGTGCGTTAAAACAAGCTTTCCGCACGTCGTATCAAAAAATTATGTACGATACATGGGCGATAAAGTGATTTTAACCTCGTGTAAACTTTGCTCGTGCGTAAACGTCCACACGAGGTTAAAATCACTTTACCGCACTTGTGTCGTAAATAACTATTTCATCCTTTTTGATTTAGGTAGTGGTTAAATACTATGGTTTGAACTTGTTTGTTTATACAGAAAATCCAAATAACTGAAGTGATGTGAATATAAGTAATACTTTGGGGAAAATATGGAATCATGAAATATGTTACATCCATATATTAATATCTAACCATTTCAAATTTTAGAGTATTTTTCCCTTCTTAGATCAAAATAAGATAATGATTCATTGAAGTTCTATTAATTATCGTGAACTTACTATTTGATTTTTTTATCAAAATTTAACTTAATTCTAACTAATAGGAAAACTAAGTTTCTACCTACTTACAATGCATTGCAAAGTTAAATTTCACCACATGAATACTCATAACAAATTAAATTTATGCCATGCTAAAGACACTGAAATATTTAAAAATGTGACCATTCGCTCATTCACTGGCGATTAAATCAAGTCCTGCATTAACCAGAGCATTAAATCCCGTGAATTTTCGTATACGGTAACATCAAAGACGCCGACACATAGCAAAACGAGCTTATAGCTGCAGCATGCTGCTCCCTCTCTATATCTCTCTTTCTCTCTCTCTCTGTCTGTCTGTCTCTCTCTTCCTCCCTCTCTTCTCTATCCGGGACAGCAGCGCGTCGGCAAAACAAACTCAATTAATTTTCCCGGGCACACACACGTGTCCTACGCAGGCGCTCGAAATTCATTAAATCCCACGCGCGCAGAGGCTTTAGCAATTCGCCGATAAAGTTGCCGCTCTGGCCGCGCCGAGGAAACGCCGCTCGCTGCGTCTAATCTCCAGCGACGTAGATCGCCTGGGTCCTTATCGCCATCCGTTGGAATAGCAGCTTGCGTCTTCCAGTCGTACTGGGGAATAGGAGACAGATTCGAGGATTATCCTTAACGCCCGATAGCGCCGCTCTCTCACCTGTGCTGGGCTATATGGCTGCTCGCATATGTGCGCACGCGCTGCGCTGGCTCGTTTGTAACGCGTGGGCAGTAGGCCGACGCTGCAGGAGGCGAAGATGGAGACGAGATAGCGGGGGAGAGCCCGATGTGCCGTTATATGCTGGGACGTGGATTATCGAGATTGCGAGATTGGTGAATATTAGTTTTGCTGATGATGTGGGTTTTTTGGTGTTTGGTTTTTGAGGTTTCGCAGAGTTTATGCGCGTTTGAGTTTTAAAGTGTTTTTCAAATCATATCTTTTAGGTATTTTCTTCAGTGTTGCACATTAGCTAATATCAAGTACTGAATAACTTTGGAATCGAAACGCACTTATACAGAATTTATAAACAATAATTCAGAATAATCAGTAGAAAATAAACTCAAATTTGAGGCACCACTTCATCGAATTGATTTTCAGCAAAAGCAATATTCTTTTATTGTCAGTTCAACGAGTCACCAGATAGCGCCAGATTTTGCAGCTGCAACAACTCCGATCTCTCTCCGATACGAAATTCACTTGCGTCAACGTTTTATCAAACCGTCGAAGCAGCTAACTGCACCGGTACTAGGAATCCAGGAAACAGCTATCAAAATTATTTTTATCCGGTTGGGTTACAGTGACGATAACGAAGAATTGCACTTCAAATGAGCGACCACTGAATTATCGACGAATTCACAGTAGCGATAACAGCAACATCCACTTCCTACCAAGAAAAAAGTTTGTTACTCTTTTCTCAAACAAAATTCAAGCCTCTACATCACGCCTTAACAGTGACAAAGAAGGCGCGAAGGCAGAACACCGACAACCTAAACATCGCGAAGAAACAGATCTGGCTAAGTGCCCTCATTGTTACATTCATTAAAGCGGCATAAATCCTCGCTCGCGCTTCCTTAATGACGTCTGTCACGCCATAATTCAATAATGCCAGCTCGCTTTAGCCCACACTAGTCAAAACGAGCCGTACTCCCCTACACTCCTTTATAAATCAAGTTCCCATTTTTGGTTCTCAATCAGCTCGCGATTGTGCGCAGCATCCTCGGATAATGTCACAATGCCATCTCTCTCTCTCTCTTGCTCGCGCGCACCTTTCACAGATACCCCACTCGGCGATTTATTGTTTTCGATTGTATTAGCCGGCAGCGCAAAATCCCTTAACGAGCTGCCGCGGCGCTGATGAAAAAGAGCCAAA
The DNA here is from genome assembly GCA_030522685.1 of Eupelmus azureus. NCBI lineage: Eukaryota > Metazoa > Arthropoda > Insecta > Hymenoptera > Eupelmidae > Eupelmus > Eupelmus azureus. The sequence continues at coordinate 5,838 of JAPYZA010006532.1, forward strand.
CAGAGAGAGAGAGAGGCGGCTTCTAATGACTCGAGAGCGCGCGGCTCTAATTCCCGTTGATTATCGGCAGCCGCCGCGGGCGACGCGTGATCGGAATCGCGGATTCGGACGGACTCGCTCGCGGATTAAACGGTAATGCAATCTCGTTAGTGCGCAAGTGAGTCGCGGGCAGGCTGGAGGAAGGCTCGATCGAGATGTTAACGCGAATTTGTCATTGTCGCGCAAGCGCCGGCCGCTAATAAGTGCGGACGCGCGCGAGAGCGGGAATGCGTAATTTATGGACGAGCCCGAGAGGCACGAGAGGTATTCGCCGAGGATGGGAAGAGGCTGCGGGTAATTGGGTATTGCGAGTGGGATTGCCCGCTGAGTGGACGCTTTGTTATGGTACAGGGTGGCTGGGATAGTTTTTGCGGCCTCTTGTTGTTTTGGGAGGGTTTAATTTGATTGTTGAGTAATTGGTGGGTGGTTGAGGTGGTGATCGGAGTGTTTATGGAAATTGAATTATTTTGGTCGTGGTTGTAAAGTTAGTTTATAAGAGAAGTTTGATTTGATATTGATTGAGACAATCGGATCCAGAAAAAAGTGGAATTTGAATGAGAAAAAGAATGATCTACGAGCCGCTTTCTACTTTTAATTCAAATTTATAGCCGTCAATTCAGCAAAAGAACACGATATTCTAACATAGTTGAACAAATCACCAATTTTTCACGTGGCATGATCGAGTACAGTCGTAGGAAATACCTCCTCCATTGAGTCTCTGCCGTGTGCGGCTCTTATAATAACCCAATTCTTCGTCTTTCTTCCAGCGCACAACCCATTGCTTGTCTCCTTTTCTCAGCCGCGAATATGTGACGCTGCTACTTCTCTCTCTTACTCGAACTCGACTGAGTTATCTGTCTTACTTCTCATTGTCTTGGAGCATCCATACGTTTTCCAGCGTAGGTGCATTTGTTCACCTCCGAAGGCTCGGTGTGGCTGAATTAATCGCTTCTAAGCCCGCTGTTCTCTCCCTGAATGTATTTACTTCGCGTTCAACGAAATGTTTATGTACTCTTCAGTGAGATTTTTTAAATGGTATTTTATTGAGAAATCTGTATAAATGGCTTTTGAAATCAAGATGTAAAATTTATTTTTAAAACTTGATTGAATTTTTTAAGTTGTATATTCCATTACAGCTTTTGTGTAGATATCTATCACAAAAATTATATCTTTTTTTAGATTTTTTGTATCACTTACTCTTTACATGTTTTGCTGAATTTGATTTTCATCTTTTATTGCTATATATTTTTTCTGCTCTTTCTACTGAAACTCTACATTTGATACTTTTCTTTTTATTTAAATATTTTAATTAAAAGATAGTTTTTAAGTATTTACAAACCATTCCGTACAATGACCAGAATAAATACACGAATGAATTGACAAAAAGTATTTCAAAAATGAGAGCAACATACCACTTACATTAATAAATAAACATTCATTCTTGCAATATATTCAATAAAAACAATCGCTAAATAAGCCATCAATAATCAAACATCCATACAAAAACCACCCTACCAAAAACTACTCCCAACCGCCTATGCATAAAACTCGCTCTCGCGGCCCATTAAAAATTCACCTTCTCTCAGCTGAACATTCCGCCTCGCAGCCTGCAGCTCTAGTCCATTTTCCGTCTTCTCCCTTTTCCCTCGGCCGTTCTCTCTTACACCACTACGCGGCTATCTCATTCGCAGCGGCGGCGGCGCGTCGCGCATTCCGATGCGCGCGTATACACACGTACTACGCGATGCGAGAGAGGAAGGACCTCGTCAAGGTAAGCCAGTCATCGAGACGCTCGCCGGCCAGCGGCGAGATCTTGAAATAGCCCAGCCGCGCGCGCGCGCGTTTCTCTCTTTGCTTGCGCTCGAGACCGCGTGTAGTAGTGCAACGCGCGCGAAATTTTCCGATCGCAGCGCGTTCCGCGAAAATTCGATGCTGAAGAAGGGAACGGATCGGACGTGGCTTTTTTTGCTCGGCTTGCTATTGGAAGCCGGATGACAGGAAGCCGTTGATATTGAATCTTTAAGAATGCGGTGGGCTTTGGGGGGGGGGGGGCTATTGGAATTTTCTTATTTGAGGCTTCGATTTTGCGGGATTTGCGTATGAGTATATGGGTGTTTGAAAATCTGAAAATGTAAATATTGATAATTTGGTTTAGGTGCCACTGTATAACATAGTTTTGTCCTATTTATGATTTACTCTTGAAATTATTAAAAACACCTTTTAATTGGCGTTAATAATTTCCAGTTTGCAACCGTGATTTTCTAGTCCTGTTACCGCGCCAGTTTATCGCCGAGCAGATAGCTGCAGCCGCGAAGAGAGCAAATCCATGTCCTCGAAGTAATTACCCAAATGAAACAGCTCGAGCGCGAACCGGTCGTTCGTTCGATTTATTAATAATCACCGGTTAATCAATACCGCACTTACGGCAATTTTGAATTCCTCGCACGGCAAACATTAATATTAAATAATTAATTCGCGATACGCGCGCTAAAATTTTTCTTCTCCGTGTTTCTCGAGACGAACGACGTCAAGCGAAACATCTCCGCGCAATCGCATTAATGCAAATCGCCCGAATGCTTATCTCGCGCTTTGGAAAGTGAGAGTTTGCGCGGGGAGTATTTATCCAGAAAAGGCTTTTGAAGCCTTGAAGACGCGCACCCAGGCTCGTTTCTTTTGGCGCGCTGCACACAGTGACTTGGCTCACTTGTCGAGCGATTTGCGGTTGTTTGCTTTAGAAAACATGTACTTTGTGCTCTCTGAGAGGATCGGATAAAGGGGGTCTTGTTAGCTTGTGTTTATTGTAAATCAAAGCGAGAAAATTCAAAGCGAATTTCTGAAACACTTTTTAACTTTCTAATTATTAAAACAAATCATCTGTGTATTTCGCGCGTGAGTTGGCTTGTTGCTGCGTGCTTGTTGAATAGTTTCTTCGTTTAGCTGTTTTAATTTAAAATGTTATGGTGGCATCTTATATATGTGAATGCAGAAGTTATTTGCATATGAAATATTAAAAGTTTTAAGTGAGAAATAAAATAAAAAATATAATAATTACATAGGACACAATTTCAACAAAAGCCGTATTTTTATTTTTAAAAAGTATGGCATATGATAGGATGTAGTCTATATACGGCATTTTGCCAGACATTTTTTGTTGCCTTGTTACGCTGACAAAATGGCTCTTTTCTAAAAATCGGGAATATATACGTAACAAAGCAGACAAATCAGACATAAAGCACCGTACATATGCAAATACAATTCTTAACTAGCCTCCCTCTACAAGCTCCGACAAGCGGAAATTCAATAAAAAAAAAGAAAAAAATCAAACGCCCGCACATCTGCCCCCGGCAAACTCTCCTAATTACTCTCTCAAAAAGAAAGCACAGCGAGGAAAGCTCGAAGGCGCGAGAAAAAAAAAGAGCGCCGCCTCGTCTATCTCATTAACATTGGCGGCGTCGATGCTAAACGGGGGCGCTAAGTGAAACGACGGGAGAGATGCCGGCCGTCGATAGTACGCCTCCGAAAGGAGAGTTTGCCGAGCGCGCGCCCGTTAAAAGGACGCTAATGCGCTTGGCGCGTCGCGCCCGCGCCTTTGACGCTCTCCGCGCGCGCGACTCTTCCTTCCTTCTCGCGCGCGATTTCTCCTAGCGCCTTTTTTTTCCCTCTCCTTTCTTCCGCCTTTTACTTTGTGATAGAATTTGAGGTGGGCTTTGATGGGGGCGCGGAGAGCTAACCGGGCGTGCCCCCGCTGGGAATTTTTTTAGGTGGGAAGGTGAGGTGGGGAAAGTAAGGTGGGCTTGGGAGTGCAGGAGAGCTTATTGGATTTTTATGGAAAGGTTTAGTTCGATTATTTGTTAATATTTGATTATTTTGGGCATTATCTACTTATAGTATAGATAGCTCATGGATTGATCAGACGATGAAAGTTAAATGTTTTTGAGTAATAAGTCTGACAACACTTGTCCATTTTCTACTTACAATTCTTTGATCTTCGATTATACTTGATTTTAGATGAAGAAATTAAACTACATTACAAATTTGTTAGTAATCTTAGATTTTAAGAAATGCATAAACCATATTACTGTGCTACTTCTAATCGTTTACAAAATTTAACACGTACCAATATTATCTTTACAAAACCCAAAACCTCATAAACCATTTTTCCCCCTAAAAAAATTCTACCCCCAAATAATTAAACGGCAATTACCATAACCAACAAAAGCAAACCGAACGAACCCCGCTCGCTGGCAACACCTTTCTTGCCCTCAAGCCATTACACTCCGCTACTTCCTCGCAGCGCGCGCGCGCCCGCATATCTCTATTTGTCTCGGGCGACCGGCGCGTCTCCTACTTTCCATTATCGCGCTCTCTCGTGGCCGTCCCTCCCACCGATTTCTCCTCGGCGCTTTCTTGTCCCGCTGCCGCACGATCCATATCGCGTCAGATGTATTTACGCGCCGCCGAGGAGGTGTCGTGCAACAATGTTGGGCGTGGCGTCTGGACCGCGCGCGGCCGCTATTCTTTTTTTTTTTGCGCGCGCGCCCCAAGCAAGTGTATCAATGGGGGGCTTATCTTCTGGGCAGAGAGAAAGAGAGAGCTTTGCGAGAAACCGGTGTGAGCGTGTGTCGCTTAGCGAATGGCTAATGTATCATTGTGCTTGATGGGAGATAGCGGCGCATTGGTCGGCTGGGCTTTTTTATTTTTCGGCCGGACGATCGGAGATGATAGATGCGATGTCGCGTGATTTAACGCCTCGAGTTAGCTAAGTAAAGGTATTTACACGAGTGCGTTCGGCCTGCGAATGTGGGTTTGTCCGGGTGATTTATGATCGTTGCGCCGATCTGATGTTGAATTGTCTGTGGCTTTGAATTAGGCAATTCAGAGTGAGAAGTAGGGAGCTGTTTCCATCGACGCTACTAGAATGACCTGGTCCTCTAAAAATCACGTTTACACTTTTATATTGGTAATATTCGATACTACCATTATTGGTAAACTGCGATTTATAACAACACTGGAGCCTTTCAACCTTATTGAAAACGATCCGGTTTCATTAACGTAAGAATGATAAACCGCTCTCGAAATGCTACACCGACCAGTCTATCGGTACCATAATTTACATGTCTCGAACCCGGCGCGCTCGACAATTACAACGAAATTATCATAAAGACTGGAAGTATAAGAACGTCCAGGAGACACACCCGACCAGTTCCGTCTCCCCCCCCCCCTCTCGTCCCAAGAAAAAAAAGCAGCCCGCGCCAGACTAATTGCGAGAGAGCGAAATTAACACAAAAAAACGAACTCTCTTGAAACAGGACCAAAACGAACAGCGAAAAAATGGGAAAACTCAATTATTTTCCAGTCTGCGCTCCTTACAGGTTTCGCCCCCATCGCGATTCCAGCTCTCTTAAAGCCATCAGCCATCCTGGATCTATACACAAAAAGCCCGGCGCCCCGAGGCACTCGGCTCGCCGTGAATTGTAAATAAGGCAGGCAACGCGCGCGTCCCAGATATTGACACCCGGCTCCATAAAACTGATTTTTTCCGGATTGCTCGGGAGCGCGCGCGGCTCGCAGATGGGGGCCCCGTTTATTGCGGGCGCGCGAGCTGCCTCGTAAATATTCAACGAGCGCGAGAGAAGCCTATATGACCATCCTTGCGCGCTCTCTCGTGGTTTCGTTTTTTCCTCCCTGTGATTTCTTTGTTTGCTTTTGCAAATTCGCTCCTCGCGTGCGCAGAGCCTCGCGCGCGTCCTGTTTCTCTAGCGCGAAAGCGTGTTGGATTATTTAAGTGCGTGATTGAATTCAATGGCGGGCGTTAGAATTTTTTTTCGCACGAGAGCGCTCGAAAGTCTTCGCGGGTCATTGGAGACTTTGACTTTTGTCAGGGAATATCTTCCGGGATGTAGTGGTTGAAAGAGTTAATTGTTTATTTTTATGCCGATAGTAATCAGCAGAATATAAATATCTCGTTAGAACAAAAATAAGCCCTCCCCGAAAAAAGAGCCTTGATAAAACGGATTCCGTTCCACAAAAGCGGGCAAAGCTCGCTTACCTCAAAGCCCGTCAAACCTCGTCGTCGGCGCCATTAAGATCAGCAGAGGCGCTCTCTTCCTCCTGCATTCGGCTATATAATCGACCGACTCTCCTTCTCTCTCTCTCTCTCTTCTCGTCGTCCTCCTTCGTCGAATGCCGCGAATTCCTCTCCTTCGCTTTTCTCCAATGCAATTTTTGACCTTATCGACGAGCTGCCGATAACCGGGAGTCTTCCTCGGAATTCAGCGTAGCTCGCCACCGCTGGCTACTGCTGCTGCTTTTCTTTCGTTTCACTGATAATTGGACGATTGGATTTCCCGGGGCGGGCTGCTGAGAGAGGGACTCTCTTGTAACCTCCTCACCGTGTCGCGGCGGAATCGACATCTTCGATTAAACTAAGAGTTAGGACTGAAGAGGAGGGATCGGGAGTGAGGGAGATTAAGGGAAAATGGGCGGGGGATTTGTTTGTTCGAGAGATTTTTTTTCTTTCATTGTTGAAGTAATGCACGGGTAATCGTTTGGTTTGTCAAGGATTTTTTGTAGGGTGGATTTGAAATGGAAATTGATTGGTTTGGAAAGTTTAAAGGAATAACTGAAACCTTTGCGAGACACTTGTTAAATGAAATAATTGATTTAATCTTATTCATTTATTTTTTCTTTTATATAAGTTTTGGAAATAATGAATTTCTATATAATTGGTTAATTTCTTCAAGTTAAAAGAATGCTGTTTTGTTTTTAAGCAATCATCTGCTTATTTCATTTTTTATTATTTCTTTAAAATATTAATCTATTCAAAAAGTGTAATTTATAACTCATACAACCGCAAATTTTAAAAATAAAAATTCCACATTGAAATTCTCAAACATCACATTTTTCATAATCTTACCCCCTTAGTACCTATCATCCTCCCTCTTCATTCGCAAAAGAATTTTCCGTTCAAAAAAATTCTCCTTTCTTCGTGCGCTTTGCAACCGGTCTAAGCTCGCATCGACGTCCCACTGGGCGCGCTATATGGTTCATCGTGAGTACTATCCTCGCTCTCCTCTCTCTCTCTCTCTTTTGAAAGAGAGAGAGAGAGAGAGAGAGAGAGACAGAGGGAAATCGAGCGGAAGACGCGCGCCGCGGAAGGCCCCCGGCTGCTTTATGCACTCGTGATCGTCCTTGCGATATTCCCGGCGAATTTTACGAGCTACCCGTCTAAGTGAGCGCTATTTTTTCGCGAATGTCGCCCCGAGAAGGTTATTTATGTATAATGCGAGTACAGTTGATGCGGTCGATTTAACCGTTCGATTGATTTTTCCAGGCGCCCGGCTCGTGTGAAGTGGGCTTGGGAGGCTGTTTGTGGGTGTGCGTTTATGATGAGGATTGAGGAAATCGTTTGGAGAGTGAGAGAGAGAGAGAGCTAGTAATGGGGAGGAATATGGCGAGCAATCAATTTTCAAGCTGCTCTCAATGGGAGGATCTTGGCAATTGATTGTTATGGGAGTGTATTGTTTATTGAGGAAGAGAGTAACGCGGTTTTTTACTACTAAGTCTATGACTGTTTGATTTTACTGACATTTTCACAGTTTATTATCGCTTTTTTTTTATTGAAGTCAATCAAGTATTAAAAGGATTTTATTATGTGATAATTTTCTTTAATTTATGCAGTTTTTATTAAGGATAAAAGTGTTTACCTATAAAGACAAGTCAAGATCTTCTAATTTACAGCAAATGTAATAATTACTAATAATAAAAACGATTTTACGGGACAATAATTCTCGCATATTATTTCTTGCAAAACAATATAAACTCTTCCAATAGAAATAATACAAATCACATAAATCGTAAATACGCCACAGTCTTATACTCACAATGTATATTTACATTAAACAGTTATACACTTCTTAAACCAGCCCGGAAAATTATTAAAAGCGCAAAAAGGCCACCATCGAGGAAAGATAATTCTATTAGCACGGAGACCGTAATTACAATTGCCTGATTTACGATCCATTGAAGAAAGCCAACTTTCTACATATGTATATTAATGCGGCTCTTCTCGCGATATACTGCAGCAACGAGCTAGGTATATAATTGAGTTGGCGAAAAAGTTCAATAGATTCAGCTGGCCGAGATGTCTGTGTGCTCGCGTATTCTTTATGGTCTAGCCGTTTCCTCTAACCACACAATGCGTGCAGAGCTAGCTTGGCGGAGCGCGCTTATTAGCAGGTGGAATGTAGAATACTGTATAATAAAGCGACTTGTTTTGCGGTAAATCATCGGGCGAACAACTTTTTCATTCGAATCGGAATTGATTTTAGCGCTGTATATCTGGTACAAAGGCGTTTATCTGCGACGAGATTATCTAGATACGATGATTGCTGGGTAAACATGTGCTCCTATTGAATAGTCGACTAGTCGGTTTTTTTACATTCGGTGCAAGATACGGTTTTCTCTTTTGAATAATTTTTGTTGAATGAATAATTGACTTTCCTGGCTATTTATTTAAATGCAATAATTACGGTTTCAACTAGTCGCTGATTTACGATTGCTTTCGTAATTTAAAGCACACTCTAATAATAACTCTAATTTATTTTTGCTCGAGAACACAATTTGCTCCTCCCATCGAAACTAACTGCATTATCCGTTCTCAAAAATTAATTATCACTTCTCACAAGTCAAACTTCAGTGCAAAATTTACGTGGCTTCGATCGGTTGCGAAAAAAAAATGGGTCCACCGCGGTTAATTGGGAGTCGCGTGAAAGTGTGCCCAGGACGATATTCAGGGAACATCGGGACGACGTTCCACGTTTTTGCCGCGGCGAGACAAAAATCGACCGGCGAGCCCGTATATCATTGCTCGTTAGAAGCATTAATTGACAGCGGCGCGAGTCGCCGCTGTGTTTGTGTAACAACGAGACTGTCCGTTTCTTTTTAAGGAGTGATGCACCGTACCCTACGGCGACTGTGATTAGAATAGTGGGTTTAGAGGCTTATGTTTTGTGATATGGAATTAGGTGGAAGAATGAGGGCGGTTCCTTCTATGGCTTTACTTAAATATTGGCTTGTATTGTTTATATGAAATAAAGATGATTGATTAAAATTTTTGAAAACTTTATTTTTTTCATAAAGATGAATTGAATTAGGTAACGGACATCTATTGGATAGCAAATTGGCTTTTGCTATTGAATACAAATAAAACCTAGAATAATAAGTGCCCAAAATTAAAATATTTAATTAAATCAGAATCTGAAATTTTT
>JAPYZA010006532.1:15159-47575 GCA_030522685.1 Eupelmus azureus
ACAAACCGCGATTTATCAACTTGGCGGCACCTACATCGGCATCATCAATGACTAATTTAATTAGATCAAACGCTTCCTCATCCTTCCTGCTCTCCTTCATCTCAACCCTTCCACACTTGCGAGAGCCAAAACTGAATTTAGCTCGCGGCGCGAGGTCAGTACTCGCTCTCGGCAGACAGAAAAGAAAGGACAAGCCCAGCGCACGCGCGCGGCGAGTGTGTAAATGGCCGCGAGCCGAGGCCGAGAGCGAGGAGATGTCCATTAGAGAGCCGAGACATCGTGACCCAGTAAGGGGCCAAGTGCGCCCGCGCGGAATTCCGTTTATTACGAGAAATTAGCTCTCCCGCCGAGGCGAGGTCGGCGACCTCCGCGAACCCGGGGCCTTTTTGCGTCTGCGTCCTTTCGATTCTCGTAAAGGGGATTGATTAGCCGAGGGGGGAAGGAGAGCGCGTTGGCAAGGACCGAGCGCGCTTCTTGGCTTGAACGCTCGCCTATTCGCTCTTCGACTTTTTTTTCTCTTTTATTTTGGGAGGAGGGAGATGGCTGCGGAGATTGCGTGTCGGCTGTATTGCTTTTCTTTCGTCTGGTTGGGCGAGATTAAGCTCTGCGATTGGAGAGGGGATGTGGCTTTGATTGCTTTTATTGTTTGAGGAGTAAGGTGAATTTATAAGCGGGAGAAGGGTCGCGTTTCAGCGATATGGAGTGTTGGTGAATATTAATTTCGCGTATGAGCGTCAACGCCAACGTGCTAGGATAAATTTACTTTGATGCTGCTCGACGTAGTTTCTTGGAAATTGATGTTTAATGTTTTCTTGAATAAATTAAAACAACCCTAGTTGAGACCATTCTATTTAATAGCCGCTTAATAGCCAGTTAATAGTTAACAAGGTAGGAAATGGCTAGAAATTAGCCGTTTCATAGTTTTGAATGGTAAAATTTCTACGAGGAAATTATCGCTTAATATTGTTAAGTACTTCAATATTTTTCACAATAATTTTACAAGACACATCCTCTATTAACTTGATAAAGATGCTAATCATGATCAACTCTTCTTATGTTTCATAAATCAGTCCGATAACCTCTTATTTTACCATCTACCAATTATACACTTATCTCATTCCATATCCGCTTGAAAAACTATCTCATCCATTCACACAAAATCCCGTACACAACCCGCCGTTCAACCTCAAACCATCCGCATCCAACGACATCGCATCAAACGCATTCAAAAAAATAACCCCAACACTAATCGGCGATCATCTTTCACCCGCTACCACCGCGCAACGGGGGTGTAGTAAAAAAAAAACAGCGCGCACAAGAACGCGGGGCGTGTTTCGCTTAAGTGCTTACATTATTCACGAGAGCAGGAGTCGCGCAGAGAGCAGTCCGGAGTAGCACCTACTTTTTCGCGTATTACGTGCGTGGCGGAGGGCGTGTCGACGAATGTTGTCGCTTGCGCGCGCGTACTGGCTTATCAAGCGTCGTCGTGGCCGAGCTTTTATCTGATTTTTTTGCTGAGGAGAGAGTCGGGTTAATTAATTGGATTATTTGCGGAAGGATGGTGAGATTGGGCTTTTTTGAGGTGGGGTGAGTGATGGATTGGTGGCGGGGAGTAATTTTATCGGGTTGAAGAAATTGGGTCTTGGTTATGTGGTATGCGTAAAAATGATCTATTTGGAAGACTATGAAATAAGTTTTTGAAATGAAATGAAACATAATGTAAGATGTTGTTTACTTTACAATGAAGGATCTGTACATTGAATTAGAGCATATTAGAAAGCTTTCGCGTAATTTTTATTGGTTACAATAATTGGGTTAATCATAAAGTAAGAATAGCCGTTACATGGACCGTCGGCATAAAAGTCCCAAGAAACATGAATTATGTTACAACCGAGCCGGCGGGAAAATTCAATCAACATAAATTTTATTCTTGTTTGTACGCGCAACATCTGCATAAATAACGCAAACATGTCGGTTTGTTTGATCAATGCCAGCGATCGGGTCGTGTCGCTCTTTTATGACTGACGCTAATTTCCGCATTGATAATTGTTGCATTTATGTTTATGCATAAGCAATTACAATTTGAATAATAAACTTATTAAGAGCTACATGCCTTTGGACAAGATCAAAGAACAAAATCATGCAAACGATCACATCTTCTCTTTTTTTTAAATAATAAGTAGTCCAATTCCAGCTGTTATCGTGTTATCGTCTCATCAATCCTTCAACTCGTAATTTCATAATTGCACCATGATCGATTCATAACCCAACGAGACATGAACCAACAATTAAATTTGTAGAAATCTCCATCACACTTCCCATCAAGCCACACAAAAAAATCCCACCCAAGCCCCATAAAACCTCGTGTCCCGATCCATCAATCGCTTAAAAAAAAAACAAGCGATCAAAGGCCCCATAAAGACATAAACCCGCTGCGCCAAGTCCTGATTAAACGCATCTCGCCGCAGCCGGAAGCGAGCACGCACGCAGCGATTATTGACGATTATCGGCGGCGCTGGTTTATCCGCGGCCGATCGCGCCCGTCGGCGCAGGAGAGGAAGTCGTTTCGCTCGCTCGCGCCCACGCGCTGGAAAAGGCCGAGCGGCGAAAAAAAAGGAGTCAGGCGCGTGGACGCGATTGATTCCGATGTCGATGCCGCGTGGGTGATTAGCACGCGCGCGCACCGAGAGGAAGTGATATGTTATGCCGTGATGGGATTTCTTTCGGCGCGACTGGAAATGGAGACGGAGCCGGTCTGTGGGTTGAAATGAGATATAAGGCGAGGGGCTTGCGAGTTAATGGACTTGTGTTATTGTTTATTGTTTATTGTTTTCGTTGAAAAGGCACGTGTTTGTTAGAAATCTAATCTTGTACGTTGTGATGCGAATCGTTTTGTCCGAAGGAAAAATATTCAATCATTCATAGGAATCAAGCATGATGCAGCTGGAGCAATCCGTGCAAATTGATTAATTTTCGCAACGATTCTGACGTCGCCCGCTCCCAGTCTTTTCCACGCTCGCTCACAAAAGAAACGATACTCTACGACACGCGCGCAGCACAATAAGGCTATTTACGAAAAGACGCTGCGAATATGAATCCAGGCTTGGCGAGTCGCGAGGGAGAGATAAATCTTCCTTATGAATGCTCGATTCTCGATATGCGCGCGCGAATCCGAAGAATAATGGCCCTGCAGCGGAAAGCAATGAATACGCGGATAAAGATAGATCGTCGTCCGCACGCGCCGACGTATGAATCGCGCGCGAAGCGATATTCCCCCGGCGCCTGCGACATCTTTATCCGCGAGAAAATTAAAATTCCCGCGTGAATTCTCGCTTTTTAGCGCGCGCGGATAAGATAGACGAGTCGCTCGGCGTGCGCAAGTAGACGGACGTCGGAGTCCGGCTCTCTCTCTCTCTCGGATTATTTGCATGAAGGTCGATTAGCCTCGCGGCCGATGATCGATGGGGACCGCTCGATCTCTTCGAGCCCTCGCTCCTTTTACGATGAGCGTGCGGGTGCATTGATGCTTTTCATTTTGCTCGTGCGAGAGTGTAGTGCTGTTTTTTCTTTTGCCCTCGGGGGTAAATCGCAGTGTGCGAAAGGCTTGACGGTATTTTCTTGGCTGTGCTATGATGAGGTGACGCCGTGCTTGCGCTCTTGGTTATACTTGGCGCCTGTGTATCGGTGGTCGGAAGAAAAGTGCTTGTGAGGTTCGTTGGAAGTGAGAAGGTTCGGGACTTAACGAAGTGACTGATGGTTGTTTTATATAGAGACGCTAGTATTTATAGATGGAGTTTCTGAATTTTTATGTAATTAATATAGAATGTTGGTGATTTATGTATTCGGTAGGCCAATAAGATTATGGTGATTCTTTTTAACAGAGAGTTTCAGAGTTAATTCGGTATTTATTACTTCTGCTCATCAAAATGTATTACAATAAAAATCATTCATAATGGAAATCGCGAACCATCTAAAATAAATTTCAAGCAATAATCAGTATTGAAATAAAAATAAAAAGTTTCAAGATACTCAAACTAATTTAAAAGTCGATTTGCCCTCTCGTTAACTGAATGTACACACCCCTTCGACAAAACGCTCTCTCGCTCCTCTGCACACTTCTCCAGCTTACCACCCCCTCAAACAAAGCAGCAGCGAGCGGATACGTTTTCTCGCCGAGCGCTTTTCAAGCTCTCGGCGAGTAAAAAAAAATTATAAGGAACGGGCAAAATTAGCCTCTGCACCCTCCTCTGCTTCGGCAAAAAGAAAAAACATTGCTGCTCAGCAAAGCTCGGCGCGTTCACAAGAGAGAAAAGGAGAACCAAGACTGAGAGAGAGAGAGAGGGAGAAAGCGCCGTTATCGTGTTTCTAACGAGCCAGATGCGAAAATAACGATGCCCCCTGTAGACTTAATATTTGCTTTCTCTCTCTCGCTCGCTCACTTGCGAGCTGCAGGAGGAATTGGAACGAGAAAGATGGCAATCTCCGCGAGCAAAATTTTATAGCGGCCGCCGCTTCCCCGTCCGCGCGTTCGCGCTAGTTTTCATCCCGATTCGAAAGTAAACTAGGTGCGAGCCCCCGCGCTCAGAGCGGCAGTCTTCTTAGTCCTATTACCGGATATTCGACGCGTGTGCTGCCGCTACATTTGCGAGCTTTCGCTCTGCTTGCTGTTCATTTCTGGGCAGAGTCCGCGCCGAGTGCGCGAGAGGTAAAAAATAAATGAGGGTTGAGGCGCTGCTGCTGCTCATGGCGTTGGCAATTGATTTTGAAAACATGTTTTTCAGTTCAATTATTTGAATGTATTGTTTGCTGGAGGTGCTGATGAGTCGTTTTGCTCATTAAGGATCAGTTTAAGTTTTTTGTAAATTGGTTTTATAGAAGAATTAGAGATTTAAAAATTAGTTACATTTTGAATATACTCAAAGGTTTTGCATAGTTATGAGTGTAGATGTTTGTATTATTTTCAAATAAATTATTGTATATTGAAACATTTTACTAAACTTGTTGTTTTTCTTTTTGTTACAGGTAAGTTATGACGATAGTCATTAACGGAAATTCTTCTATATTCTTATAACGTAAGTTCAAATGCACTTAAATATAATTTAATATGTTTTTATATTCAACTGTTTTAAAAAATAAGTGCGATGTATTTCGAAGGCCTATTATTTTATTCGCATAAAAGATTTAAACTGCAAACACCCTGTCCAGAAAATTATGATTTTTTTACAATCCTTTGAACCAACGTTCATCATGCACATACCTATCAAAAAAATCAATCAAATCTCGCGAGGCGAAACGGAAGTTAAACTGCAAATTAATAGCTCAATCACCTAGATACTTCCACGACTGTGAACTCTCCAAATACTCCATAACGCTCCTCTCCCCATCTCTCTTTATCGCCTCGTCGAAGCAGCAGCGATGCAGCAGCGATTGTGCCGCTGCCTCTCTTTATTAAGAGCCTTGAATTTCAGTTCTCTAAAAAAAAAGCAAAGATAAAAGTGCGCGCGCTCTCGTTTCATGCGCGTGACCCGCCGGAGTATGAACTTAATTAACCTCCGCGCGCGCCGGTAATGTTACGACTCGACTGAAAAATGACGAGTACGAGCGGAGATGCACGTGTATACACGAGGAGAGAGAGAGAGAGCTACAGCGAAATTATAATGGATCTTTCTCGAAGGTAGACGGCGCAACTTCATTTGCAGCGGCATTGGGATATTCTCATTGAAAGAGGGCGTAGATCGGAATCTGCGTAACGTGAAATATTGCATCGGGCCGGGATGGTTTTTGCGAATCGGCTTTTATTGTGAGCCGTATAGCTTTCTTTGCGTTATCTGTTTGATTAATTTGGTCTATGAAAGTGTGAGAAAGTTGCTTCGAGCGGTTTATCTAATTATGTAATGAACGCGCGCTGATAACGGCACGTTCCGTGCCAAATTGGATTACATTACAAGATATCACGGTCAGATAAATTTCCGACGCGGTGGGTTTGTCTTGTTTTTTTAGAAATTAATTACGAACTTGTTTGGGAAATACAACGAAAAATGGGCTGGAGTATTTTATCGGAAATGTACACTGATTTTACGGTTTGAAATGTAAGTGTATGAGTAACTGTAGCAGTTTGTGAAATTTAATTTACAGTTGGTATAAACTGAATTGTAATTTTTTGCTGTTCATGGATCAAGTGTCTAAAAATGTTTACCAATTTGATAGGCTTAAAATTTTAAGTAATTTTCTTCTATCATACCTTAGTAAAAGAATTTATTTTGACTCTCATTGCCAAGCCCTTGATGTTTGAATCGAAACACGTCCGATGTCATTGCTCTTTGAAAAAAAATCGCTGCAAAAGGCACTCATTTATACAGACAACTACCACCGTTCCCGCTTCCAATGAGATCCTAATGGTGGTTCTTTCTACTTTCGCTGCTCGAACGCGCACGCTCGCTTGCTCGGATTAATTAAAGAGACTTTTATCGCCTTACCCTGAAAAGTAAGATGTTTCCAAGGAAAATTACCCTCGTTAACTCAATTTTGTCGTTTCGAAACGAATTTTATCAGGGTAGTACAAATTGTTTTTGATCTATAATTATATAAAAATTACATTGAAATTAAATTTTTTTTCAAAGCGGTTGAGTGTAAAATCTGTTCTCAAAAATGTATCAATTTACCTAATATACTTTTAGTTTGTCAATTAGCAATTATGTCTTTTGAAAAAGGCATATTTGAAAATTGTTCCTTACGTTCTTCTCTTAAGTAAGTCTCGACAACGCATTTATTTATTCATCAATAACCCTACTTATCTATTCGAAAAATGTAATCTCAAATAAAATACCACCCAGAATCTACATCAACCAGTTAATCGCGCTCATCCAATTAAACCATTTATCACTTAGCCCCGGTTCCGCGCACGCCGATTATTTACATCCGAATCGATTAGCCCAGCCGATAGCGCATTGATGATAATCATCGATGAAAATCCCTTCTCTCTCTCTCCAAGCTCTCGGCGGCATCGGCGCAGTTAACGCACTAATGGCCTCGCGTCCCCGACCTACCGCAAGCAGCAGCACACCTCCGGCGCGTGCATTATATGCACCGCTGCCTCCAATACAGAGCCAGAGAAAGAGCAAGCGAGAGAGAGAGAGAGAGAGAGAGAGAGAGAGAGAGAGAGAGAGAGAGAGAGAATGACATTATTATGTGCAGCAGCTCGGGTATATAGCTCGAGCCTCGAGAGCGCGCGGGGCACGTGCGCAAGTTCTTGTTCGTGATGGCAAGGGAAAGAGGTAGATTGACCGCTCTGTGTTTGCACTAGTCGAGACAGTGTCGTCGTCGGGCGATTTACCGCTTTAGCCAATTATCCGCACTTGAGGAGCTCGTGCGTGGCCTGGCGCACCGGTAGCCGGTGTGATGATGGGAATGCGTCTAGCCTCGGGAAAGCCACTAGACGAAGAGAGAATGGACTGGATGCCAGATGCGCTGGTGAATACCAAAATCTGAGGATCGCTTGTTTGGATGGGGTTCGTTAGCGGGCTCGTTTATTGTTAGTGGCTTGTTTTGCAATCTGATTAAGAGGGAAGATGTTTTTTGGTTTGATCTATATGATGTTAGTTGTTCTTTAGGAAAAGATGAAATTATTATTCCACTTAGATTTAATTGTTTATTCATAAAATTAGTTTATTAATTTTACCTTTACATTCACTTGTGTCTAGTAATCATGATCATTTACAAATTCAATATTAGCAGTTGTAACATGTTGCATGATACGCATGATTTTATACAGAGGCTATCGCTTATATTGGTTGATCGTTCCAAGTGTTTGTCATTGATAGATTAGCAATCTATCATAGGTTAGAAAATATTTCGTAGATAAGTAATGCTTAATTCGTCGTAAAAATGTATCAAATTCTACTGCAAATATGGAGGGTGTATTAATTTTATCTTTAAACAACTTGCATACTATGAATAATAATCTTTATTAATAATTTAATTTGGAACAAAATATCCTTACATCTAAAGTAATCTACATTATCCAAAACCATTATAAAACGCAATTTTCATGCATCAAATGATTACGACTCAAAACAAAAGATGCGATAAACATAGTTTTCGTCACTCGATTTCCTCTTTCACTCTCTCTCTTTTTCGCGTAACGTACATAATAATTACTATACCAACATTACATTACAAATCTAGCTGTACCCGATTGGATCCATTGAGCGATAAAAAAAATAGAAGGTTCACGTACATAGAAAGCCACGTTTGTAGGCTATCGCGGATTTTTGCGGGTTCCAGTCAATATTTAGTATACGCGTGAAAGTACACGATGCGGGAGAACCGCCACAGTTATAGACGCTGATTTTGTATAATGGACTAAAACAAATTGCGCATGCGTGTACTCGTATTTATGGGTTAGTAGGAGGAAGTTTGCTGCTGCTAGATGTTGTTTAGAAGCTGTTTAGAGATAATGAAGGAGAGAGCGCGTGTGCATGGGCAGACACGAAGATTCTGTTTAGTAGTCTTTTAATTTTCTCTTTTAGGACTTTTTCGACTAAGCAAATTGATACGCGATGTACAGCGAGGATTATTATCGTAATGAAAGGTAATGGCTTAAGGAGATTCGGTTGAGTTCGAGGATGAGCTCGAGTACGTCTAAATGTAATTTGGGCTAGTTAGAAAATTGCAAATCTTTGGAGGTGGCTTTCTAAACGTCTTCATAGTTAGTCGTATAAGTATTAAGTTTGTTATGAAAGTTTCGTTACATAATGTCTAAATTTACGTTAATTTTTCTCATTTAGAAAAAAGGGTAAGCGTTTAAAAAGCTTAAATATAAACTGTAAATCGACATCCATCAAGAGAAAACATTCCGAAAATATTCCAAGCCAATTCTGACCCAATGCTAAAGTACGACGACCTCCATGACTGAAAACGTTTCACAACAGTTCTCATTTTGACCGCAGCCAATATTAACAGCACCATACGAGCCACAATAAAAGAAAGCACACTCACCACCAAGATAGAGTGAATGGCTCCATTTCAATATCAATAGAGTATCACGTGTACTCCCACGCTGCTAGCTCTATACTCCGGGATTTATGCGAAGATCCGCAACGCGCTTATCTCCTTCTCTTGGCCTATCTGCGCGCACCCACACGTCAGCGCTGTGGTAGCCGGAGAGCTCTAACGCATACGCCCATGCGGAAGAACGCGTAGAAATTCATAGACAATGAGACTCACGCGCCACTTCCGCCTTTCAGCGCACGCGTGGGCCTCGTCCTCTAGCAGATCTGGCCCTCTTTTTTTTATCACGCTCGCAGACTGTCCGGGTACACGCTTTGTTCTCTCTTTTATTTGTTTGCGCGGCCACGCACTCGAGGCGGTACAGTAATGGGAAGTAGCTAATTAGTGAAAGGGTTGTTTTCGCTTCGAGCGTTCGCGTGGGATTAATCTTTTTTTTTCACTTACGCGAAATTTGGAAACTTGGTGCATTGTGTGTACAGACGGTTAATTGAGAGGCCCGGAGAGAGCCGATGGTGGGGAAAAGGTCGAGAACTAGCGTAGGATTGCGCGTTGTGTTTGAGCTTTTTTCTCTGGATGTTGTTTTGAGTATCACGGAATATTCACAAGAGAACAATATGTGATGTTTGAAATTGTTTTTTGAGTGTGTTTTGTTAAATCAGTTTGATTAATCGCTTCATTGTATTTTGTTATGTGTTATTGCTTTGTTTGTTGCTATAAATATTTGCAGTCTTCTATTACAGAAGTAATAGAGTCTTTGAATCATTGGTTGTTAATCTTCAACAATCTGTAGAACGGTCGGAGACTATGGAACTAGATGTTTTTAAAATGATAGTTAAATAACTGTGCAAAAAGGTGAAATTTAGCTTTCTATTGATATATCTGTAATTATTATTAAAGTTATTATTTGTTATTATCCAATCTGATACCGTTATTTACTACTTTTAAAAACAGCTTTCTCAACAAATACTATTTCAACGACTCTTCAATTGTACCGTGCTTCTATAGAGGGCAGCACAACTTGAGCTTCGCAAAGCCAAAACTAGCAAGATCTTAAAAAAATCTTTAAATAATCCCAAATTACAATATAACTATGGTATGCTTCATTATATCAAACAATTTTAATGATTTTCAAAATTGCTAATATATACAATATAAAAGAAGCAATAGCTCCCAGCGTTCAATCGCAAACCGCAAAAAAACCAACAGCATCAAACCATCCGCCAAGCCATATCAATTATTCATCAAAAAAGCTCCACTTTATCAGATAATTCCTCCTCTCCGGCTCGGCAACAATAATTATCCTATCGAAAAATCACTCGCCAAGCCACTTACCCGGCTAAAAAAAAGCCGTCTTAATCACCCTAAAACTACTTCCTCGCATTCCCTCGGTAACAAAAACCGCTCATCCAACCGGAGTACGAGCAGAAAAAAAGGGAAAAGAAAAATCGCGGCAGTCGCCGGCAAACTACCAGCCATATATCGACGATTAGCGGCCGCTGCGCAGCGGCGGCTAGAGCTCGCGCGCTCAATCGACTCTCGAGCGCGCGGAATTGGAGCATCCGGCTGGCCGGCGGCGCGCCGGTGCAGCGGGTGCACGGCCTCTTTCTCGCTCGCGAGCGCGGAAGCAGCAGCTGACAGGCCGAGTGACGTCACTCTGCAGCGTGGCGCTCTCCGCTCGATACGTCGGGTCACCAGCCAGGACGACCGAATTCGGCGCGCGCGCTTGTGGACGACGAACCCGAGTACGCGGTGCTTTTAGCAAAAGTGATGAATGGTTTTTGGTGTTATGGTTATGGTGATTTTTAGGTTGGGTTGTGGTTAAGGTTTTTTCAGGATTTTTGGTAGTTTTGTTGTGAGGTTGTTTTCAAAGTTTTTGGATTTTTAGGATTATAGTTTGGTTAATGTATAACTTGTTTAATCTATTAAATGAGAAAATAAATATGTATTTTGTACAATACAGTGGGCTTTTTCGTTATTTTGCAATAATAACGAATAATGATCATTACAGTTCTTTGGCTTTAGAATTTTCGTTGTAATTTTAAAACGGTATCAAATAAGACGAGACTGTCATAACATCAGAACTACCCTTACTTAAATATTATGTTACGTTAAGTTTCTGAGTTTACCCACGTTCTTCGCTAGTATTAAAACAAACTTATATTTATCCTACTGATCTTCCTTCCAACCGTAAATTTACCTTACACACTCTCTTCTCCGTCACATTAGCTATCCTGAAATTACGCTCCGACCTACGCTATCCATTAAATGCATGTTTCAGTTACATTTCAAATCGGCTCTGCCGCATGCCTATAATAAAATGGCAAAGATATACGAGTCCGATGAAATTGCCCACTTTTTTACGCGACGCACCTCCTAATTCTCCTCCCCGATACATCTATATCAAAGCCCCTCTCTTTTCCCCCCGAAGTATTCTGGCAGCCAGTGCATTTCCCGCTTAATGGAACGGAAAGACAGTCAGTCCTCGGCGGGCTAACGCTCATTTTATACACACGCACGGCTATGCGGAGTTGGAAAACCGTCTGCTGTATATCTGGAATATATATCTATAGGTGACAAACTTAGCCAATCGACGGTGATCTATTCGCCCGGCCTGTGTAATTTTGCCCAACTTCCAATACAGGGAGAATTCGTCCTCCTCTCCCCGGCTGAGCTTTGGCAACTTGGACGCCGGCGACGGCGAACTTTCTCCAACTTCCTCGTCCCCCCCTCCCCCCCTTCTATTTCCATCTTTCCATCCGTCTATCTCTTTGTCCCTCGCTCGCTCCGTCCTCTCTCATTTGCCGAACTCCAAGAGGAATCCAGCGCGGGGCGTGGTTCCAGCCAAACTATACGTACCGGGGAATGTGAGCGGAGCTACGGAGAAGAGGAGAGAACCGCTGCTCGATGGCTCGTCAATGACGTGTGCAATGTTTAGGGAATAGCTCTGGAAAGGGGGAGATTTTATGGGGGGTGAGAAGAAATGGATAAGTTTTTGAACAAGAGCACATTTATTGAGTTTAAGGGAGGTGAGGAAAGAGAATGTAGGTGTAGTTGTCAGGTGTGTAGTATTTATTATGGGCTGTTTATTCATTTGGGAAGATAGTGATTTCTTTCTCCTAAACATGCAGTAGAAAAAGTCAAAATGTGTCAGACATTGTGTTTAGCGTTTGAGAGTAGACAAACGTTAAGTATAAATTGATTTATTCTATATACAACATTACATTCTTAATTGATCATTATAATAATTGTGATCGTTCAAATAATTAATCAACAACAAAATTTCTGTTATTTATATATAAGTCAAACTTTAGTTCATTTCAACAAAGAAATTAATCTATAAAGTACCACCTACAAAATCAACATTCACAACGCACGCACAAAATTATCTCGTCCCAAGAAACATATCTCAAGCGTCTCTAACCCCCGATAGAAAAATACGTTTTCGTTACAATTTCACGCAGCTCGGCGCTTGGGCGACTACAGCTTACATCGTCTGGAAACTCGCCTCGCTGCAGTTCCCGGCGGCTCGCGCTGCAGTTACATCGATCGATGCGGCGCGGCAGCAGCCGCACCATACAGTTATACATCCCAGGCCGCGTGCCCTCGACGCTTGCGCATTCGGCCGGCAACCTTTTGCCCTCCTCACACCACTGCGTTACAACGCTGTAATGCCCGAAAATCAATTCCGTGACCTCCTCCCTTTTACCTCCCGCTCATTCGACCCGCACACACACACACACACACACACTCGTGTCCCTAACCCTGCTCTCCCCTCTGCCGAGAACGAAACGAGAAAAAAGAATCCACGCCGCGTTCTATTGAGAAAGGCGAATCGGAAAAAAGGGCAGATTTGCCGAGCGCGCCGGCGGCTGCGCGCGCACCGGCCGGGAGCAGCAGCCGGCGCGACGGGGAGAGAGAACTGCAGCAGCAGCAGCAGCTCTCTCGGCTCGTTTCAGTCAGCTGGTAGAACGGGAGAGAAAGAGAGAGCGGCGGCTGGCAGGGCGTTGCCCCGACGACTACTACTACTACTACGGCCGCTGCGCGCGCCATTCATTACGCGACCGCCGGCAGATATCCGTCTGCGATGTGTACTCCCTTCTTCTCCGTCTATCTTTAAATATCCTCTCTCTCTTTCTCTCTCGCTTGCTCTAATTTTAGGCGGATCTTTCTGTCTCTCTCCCTCTGCGCTGGCTCTCTTTCTCATATCGCTTTCGTAAAATAAAAAGTTTTCTCTTTCCTTGCTTCTTTTTCCTCCGTTCTTTTTTTTTATTCCTCCCCGTCTGTCTATATGCCTTCCACCGACGAATTGTCTTCCCCCAGCCGGGCTGGCTCTCTTTTATATTCATCTGGAGCAGCTTTATATATATAGTCTCGCTACTATAGTACTACTACTACGCCATGGAGTACTACGGCCGCAATTACTACGAATACGCGATTAATCCTGGCTCGGCGTGCACATCCCCTCGGCCGTCCGTTTGTATCCTCCTGACTGATATCGCCTTTTCTCTCGCCTTTACTTTCCTTAAACGAGGGTTGCAGCGCTCTTTGAGCTAAACGATCGCCCGGACTTTTCTTTTACTTTATTCTTTTTCGCGAATTCATGTGTGTGTAGGTACTTTGCGAACAAGGACATGAAGAGCATTATTCATATTTATTCGACATATTTTTGTATTGATAATAGTATAAATAACGTGAAAACTTTGTGAAGTTAATAAAGATCATAATTTATTTATTGAAATTAAAACGTATTTCGCGTTGTAACCTGCTTTAACAGAGACAGTCCCTTCTAAAATTTTCCATCGTTTACAAAACGTGTAGCGAATTTTCAAATATGCTAATAATCTTAATTTAAATAATTCCTCCATCGCTCTTGCGTCAGCTCACTGCTAATTATACTCAATAAAGATCAGCGATCCTCATTATCGACGACTCTTCCAACTCTCTCCGCACAAAGAGAAACCAATACATTCTCACACCATCGAAAGTAAAGAAAAAAAGAACCCATTAGTCCAATGCCACGTATACAAATTTCCATCGCCGAAAAATCGAGAAAGGGTAGAACACAGACGGAAAAAAAGATACGACGGTCGCGCGCGGTAATAAAGCCGGGAGAATGAATTCTAGGCGATATTATCTACCTAGCTAGCAGCCACCTATCAGCGCGCGTCAGAGAGCGATGCTCTCTCCTTTTGTTTTCGACTCTCGGATTAATTCGGGGATCGATGCGGTCTTTTATGCGCGCGACGGCACAGCTATTTTACGACAGGTGCCGAACGACACGGGTAAGCAGTTCTTTTTTAGCTGTCTTTCGCGCGCGGAGTTCATTTCGGCTCTGTTTTGTGGCTTGCCGCCGCGACGAGGAATTCTAGGCTTGTTTCGTTTATGCGCTATATAAACGAAGATGAAAAGTTCGGGTTTATGTGGAAAAGAGAGCTGTCAGAGAGATCGTTGCGGTAAATTTATTTGTAGTATGCGCGTCGAAGTAGGTAATAAGTGTATTTATGATTTCTCAATGGCAATGATACACCTAACTTTATTTTCGATTTAATCCGAGTGAGTTGCGAAATTGAATTACTTGGTTTCAATTACGTCAAACTTTCTATTATTCCTTCGTTATATCTCTAAAAAGATATCCTACAACTTTATAACTCGAGCCACGTAAACCGTCACACCCAAGAAAAGAAAATCCAAGCAAGCTCTATACAACCGCGATATCAGCGCTGCGGTCTTCATAAAAGCAGTGCGCGGCATTTCTCGCGCCTTCACGGCGAGCTGCTAACGAATCGACAGTGGAATCACGAATCCGGCGGATCGTAAAAGTACTCGGGCGTCGGCGATTTCGCGCTGGCGCAAATGCAATTTGTGCCCCGTACTTAAGGCGCATCAGCGAAACAAGTCTTTCTCGCTTCTCGCGCCGTGCCCGCCGCAATGCCATTTTTCTCTCCCTCCTCGTCGTTGCTCATTCGTTTTTCATTCGTTCAGCTTCTCCCTTCGTTCCACTTTGCTCCCGTTTAATTTTGCCGCCGCTCGTTCTTTATCGCGTTTCGGTGGAAACTTTGTTGAGGCGCTTTCTTGAAAGTAAAGACGAATGATTCCTTTTAGAGGGTCGCCTTTTTTTTAGAGAGAAAAAATGGGGCAAAGAATAAATTGCGCGACTGCAGTACTTATTTTAGTACTGCAAAGATTTATTGAATCTTTGTATGTTAACAAACTTGAGTTTGTTTACTTAATTTCGAACAATTGTACGCATTATAAAATAAATATAAAGAGAGTCTTTTAAAACAAAAGCATGCCAACGCGTTAGCACCCACTATACAAATTCCTCGAAAGCCACATCGTCACCTCCAAAACGGGTTCATTCCCACAGCGAGCCATCCTCCGCGCTAATAATCCTCTCTATCCTCGCCCACGCGGCTCTTCCTTCATTTTCGCCAATCAATATTCCTGCCAACTCCCGCGCCTACGCCGAGTGCTGCAGCTGAGCGCCTTCGGCAATTTGCGCGCCCCGCGGGCTTTCGCGGCTAAATTGAAAGTGAGCTCACGGACCGTGGGAATCGTAAAGCGCCGCGGTACAATTTTCACGCGCGCAGCTCGCTCGAGTTTTAGAAGGAAGAGCGTAGGAGGACTCGTAAAATGCGAGCGTCCGCTCTTTCTCTCTCTCTCTCCCTGGTTATACGAGCTGGAGATTGGCAGGCGCTGGGATGAACGATCTGGCTTTTTGGTGCGGTGAGATTAAAGGAGGGTTTGTGGTTGGGAGATTTGTACTTTTTTGTTTGCTCATTGGCGGGCTCTTATAGAGGCGTTGGTCTTTTAGTTTAGAATTTAGCCTGGTTCTATGGGGAGTGAATTTAGATTGTCAAATTTTGCTATCTTTATAGATTAAATTTCATCATTTATCAGTAGATCTGTACTTTGCTTAGGTACTTCATATTATTTTATTGAATTTCGAATCGAGAAGCTAACTTCACATTGACCAAAATAAAAATGCATCGTAATCTTACACCAATACATAATTTCCATAAAAGTTCAAACTACAATACAAAACTCCAAATCCGAAAGCATCTTCAATTAAAACTTCGTCCGAAACCATCTCCCAGCCCAACATTCCCTCCCATTTTTCCAAATAACACTTTTCCGCCGACGCCAAAGTATCGCCAAACTAAAAAGTTAAAGCGGAAACGCAAAAAACACTTGTGAACTCGAAACGCCGAAAAACTCAACGCGCTCGTATCGCTCGCTCGAACTCGCGACACGCGAGCTTTCATTTTTCAGCGCGCGCGAGTTTTCCGCTCGTAGACTCGTCGTCTACTCTCTTCTCGTTTCGCGTTCTACAGAAACGCAGGGGGGGGGGGGGGGGGGGGGGGAGTGTAGGTAGCTAAAAACTCGCGCGGCTCGGGACAATATGGCACCGATGGAACGTACATTATAGCGGCGTACACTTGAAGCGACGATAAAACAGCGCGTCGTGTAGAGCTGGCGGAGAGCAACAGATTCGGAAAATGCCGGCATGTACGAGCGGACGGTTCTTTTTTTTTGGTTGGAGGGTGGTTGAGGGAGTGAGAAGAGCTGTAGTTGCGGAGATCGAGGATTAATCGATCAGGCCGATTGGTGCGGGATTAATTTCGGGGGATACGCTGGGATTTTATTGGGGTTGCGTGTCGCGTATGGGCCGAGCGGCTTTATAAATTTCGATGCGGCTTAATGCGATTCGAGATAAAATTGAACTGTAGCAGTAAATATCGGGGTGATTCGTGGGAGGGGGATTAATATTCAAAAACAATTTAGAGACTTCGTGTTTCAATTTTTGACTCTAACGAGCCAGACCACACACGGCTTGTTCTACTTATGGCGCCTATTAGGCCTTTAAAGTAACTGTACGTGATATGTAATGGTTCGGATTACAGCTGCGATTTTACATGCAGGTGAATTTCCTGTATCGATACGATAAATGTATTTCCAGATTGAAAACTGTGTAATTAACATTTTTCAAAATCATCTCTTCATTGCAGGTCAGATTCCCAAGTAATAACTCGAGATACTATTTTTATGAACTATAAACGATATTGAATATTTATGAGCAAAACATGAGTAACTTCCATTCGAATAAACGATTTTATTTATTCTTATAGTTCTCTTTTAACACACTGAGTTAATTAAAGTACTCAATCGAAGCAACATCATAATCGAATCCCCCAGGCATTAAACCCCAATAACCCAACAAACCAGCCAACAAATCGCCAACATTTCTCCCAATAAAACCAAATCCAAACGCTTGCCATTTTTCCCCTTTACGCCTCCACTATCAAAACACACGACAGCCATAGTAGCGCCAGCGACGCTCGCGTAATGCATCGTGTTAGACCATTAGCCGGGCGCTTGCGTTTAAAACGATCGGCCGTTCGGTTTTACCGCTAGCTCGCTCGTCCGATTAAAGCAGGGGCGGCCTATTGTTTCGCGGTGGCGGTAGTCGCCCACGGCGATATTATACCCGGGCTCTTTTCCATAATCGCACGCGCCAGCGAGGAAGTTACTTTATTATTGCTCGCTTCCCGCGCTGTGGCAGCTGCTGCGTTGTTTCACGATTTTCTTGGCGCGAGAAGGGCGGGGGGTGCGCTTTCGAGCCGGTGAGTTTTCACTTTATTAAAGTAGATTTTATTTTTTCCGATTTGCGGGCGTGGTTTGTTTTCATTTTTCTTCGTTATAGGGAGAAATTCTTGTTGGAGGATTAATTTAAGGATTGAAAGTTGGTGGGAGAGGGAGGGGTGATTCGTTTATAAAGTTTGTTAAAATTTTGTTTTGTCCTTAGTTTTTAATGTTTTAAAATTACTTTTACGGCAGATTTTTTTCTATCAATATTTAGTATGCACCAACGTTGGTCATTTTTTTTTGCTATTGAAGTACGTCAGAAAATATACTAAAAAGTTGATTACCAAGTTAATTAAAGAGTTTTAGTTAAACTTCGCGATTGTATGAGCATCAAAAAAGTTATTCTTAAAATAGTGGTTTGTATTTCAAAATCGGTCTTAGCGCTTCTATTTCATATTCATTTCGCACATTAGAGAGCCACGCAAGATTTTCTTGAACTAATCATCAAATCGCTCTCGCTGTCGTTTTCCATTTAAATAATTTTACATTTAAACATCAAACCTGGATCCTATGAACTCTGTTTGACTTTAAAACGAAATGAGAAACTTTGAAAACGAACGAACGAGAGATGCCATATATAAAAGAAAATAAAATATATCATTTTATAAAAATAATAATTATCTATTATTTATAAGTTTCTTTCTAAACTTTCTATTTATTGTAAACTAACATTTTGTTTTATTTTTCTGTTTCAGGTGAGTTAAATAAAAAATGGACTTTCATATCATGGCGTAGCAGTTTCAGGTTTCATCTTTCTAATATAATTAATCAAACATTAGCATAGATTAAAAGAGAAGTATATAATAAATATAAAGAATCTCCATTTATCAAAGAAATATTTATTATTTATCTTTTGTATTCTCTTAAGATTAATATTGATTTGATATTCCCTGTTATTGCATTAAAACTACAATTTTATACCTTTAAAATTTATCAAATAAATCTGTCCTTGTTTCACCAGGTGACCACCATTAATAACAGCCGCAAATTAATTTTCTTAATTACACGCCAAATTTTATTCATCGTTTTTCTCCACCTGGTGTAAGTCCGTACGCTCTTGCACTCGTTTTTTCCTATTCGCGATCCGGTTTATCCCCCTCGATTTCTTCGTCCTCTCTTTAACCCTGCTCCTCTCTCTCTCTCTCTCTCTCTCTCTCTCTCTCTCTCTCTCTCTCTCTCTCCCTCTCTCCCCCCTCTCTCTCTCTCTCTCTCTCTCTCTCTCTCTCTCTCTCTCTCTCTCTCTCACACACACACACTCACACACACACACCCACACCCACACATACAACATATACACATAGACACGTATTCACACTCTTAGGCGACAGACCATTTTCCATTCGTGGATAATCAAACGATCGGTTTACTTAATCGACATTCTCCGCAGTTAACTGACTTCTCGCCAGAACGTGAGTGAGGGAGAGAGATGAATCGATCTCGGGCCGTTTAATACCCACGCGGAAAGTGATTTTTCCCCCCTTTTTTTTCCGCGTGTGTCGTGTCGCACGAATAATTAGCGAGTGATTGTTAAAATTCCTGCAGCGGGTATCTTGATTGTATCGGGAGATCGATCGTGCTCAACTTTTTTTCGAGGTAAGTGGAATTCGATCGCCGGCTACACCTGTTTCTGCTCTTTTTTCTCCTGGTTCGGTATTTTTTTTTACTCTGGCTTTTAGAATGGCCCTGGAGGATAATATTTTACGTCGACAGATGGAAAAATCGCGGTCTCGCCGATAAAAACACGTGGCACGCGAAAGTTTTTTTTTTAGTCAGATAGCATTCTCCTGATAGAGACTGTATTGAATTGTTACGCTTATCTGGACTATTAATTACCTCGAAAAAATTTTCGCTATTTGTTTTTTGCGACGATTTTTTAAATATATTACAAATACTCTAGAGGAATTCGCTTTGAATTCTGCTCGTGCGAAAAACGCTTGCCGTTACTTAAAAAAATAGTGATAATTGTAAATTTCGCAGCAATCAGTGCTAAATCGGAATCCTATTTAGAAAGATAAAAGAAAGTAAATCGTGGTGTAAAGCAAACATTGAGTGAAATCCGAAACTCCAATATAATTCGAACGAGCTACCTCTTCTCTCTTTCTTTCACTGAGGAGCTTGGCCCTGCTCTGTGAGCGGTACTCGAGAAGAAGAATAAAATTTCAACGAAAACCGAGAAAGTCGCGCGTCTTGGGTTCACGCAAAGACATAGTCTTTTAAGAAAAGCTTAAGATTTTAAGTATACAATTCAATTCTCAGGGCTTAAAAAATATTTGAGTTCAAAATCTGTTATTATGTACGTTTTGAATAGTCGTTTGAGTATTACGGCACTTTTGTGGCTTACATTTTTGTAATTAAATACAATAAATTACTTTATGTTGAGAGATTTATTTTACAAAACCTTTTGTAATTTTCTAAACTTCATTAAAAATTGCGCAAAATTAGGTAATTAACTTAATTGTTAATTGTACGAACTTAAAAATAAATTTCAAAAGTTTAAAGGTAATTCAAAGTTAACTGCTAAGACGAAATTTTTGTACTTAAAGGAACGGTTTAAAAAGGGGAAAAGAGAAGTGGAAGTTTAAGTTTTAAGCGAAAAGAAAGTAAAGTAAAAAAAAGCAAAAGTGGCTAACTACAAAAATATATGCGTAAGAGAGGTTTTCAAGAAAAGCTTAAATATAAAAATTAAAAGAGTAAGTTTTAAGATATTATCATTAATTATTCAACTTCGTTAACTTCCTCTTCTGCAGATTAATAATAATAAATATTGAAAAGTCATAACAATATTGTACACAGGTACATAACATATATTTCAAATATCTTCAAATCACTTAAATAAATAAAGCATTTTTAATCATCGTTCAATTAGTCCATAAAATGCAATTTAAATAAACGTTTTAAATGAATTTTTCCCTTAGCGAGCAAGTAGCGCGCGGATCTCTTAAAAGCAAGCGAGAGAAAACAGAGAGTGGAAGCGAACGGCGAAGAAGGCCGAAGGAGACAAAGATAAAGCGAAAAACGAGAAGTAAAGGAAGAATGAGAGTCCAGAGAGTAGCGTGCGGCGACGGAATGACAAACAGCGGTTGAATCTTTAATCTCTCGCGACGCGGGGATATTAAAGTTCACGAGGGCTTGTGGGCTCTGCAGCCACTTGGAATACCCCGCGCACCGTGAAATGGACTTTAAGTTTCGTCTCCCCCTCTCTCTCCTTCCACTTCTCGTGCAGCGTGTTCGTACCTATATAATATCCAGCAGGACGGAAAACTCTTCGCGCCTGGCTCTGCCTTTCTTTTCTCTCTTCCTCCCTCTCTTTATTTCAGCATAACCACTTATACGCGGACTCTCCCTCTCACGCGCGCGCGCTTTGATTTTTCATTTTAGCTTATCGCGAGGGAGACGATAAGATCATGCTCGTCGCTTTCCTCGCGCAATTTAGCCTCGTAAACTCGAGGCGCTCTTCCGCTTTTCTGCGCGCTGTGGGAGGGGAGAAAGAAAAAGATAGAGAAAGAACCCACGCGCGCGGGAGAGAGAGAGAGAACAAAACGTTCGTTATCGCGCGGAGCACGCGTTTGTGTTATTAGTTTTCGCTCGGCCCTTTTGTCTTCGCGCTCGCGGCACCCAGAGGTTTTATGAGCGAGTTGCTAGAGAGTTGAAGAAGAATTTTCAATGGATGTACGATTTGTTTTTGCTCTGGTGTTCGTCGTTAAATTGTAGATAGTAATGTCGAAAAATAATTTTCCAATTTCAGATTTCATTGAAGGATGTTAGCTTGACTTTTCGCGATTATAAAAATATTTGAATATTACTAAAGTTTTTAAATGGTATATTTAAGGATATATAAATTTTTAGCATTTATCATACCCTATATCTACATTAAGAAGTTTTTTCATATAGTTGAAAAGTTTATTTAAAATGACAGTGAACTATGCTACAAATTTGCTTAACTCGATCTTAGCTAGTTTTGATCGCGATACCAAGAATTATCACCGTATCATCAAATCTCGCAAAAACCTACCTTTATCCACAACTTTATCAAATACCTTATTCATAATAACACGCGCTACTATATTCCCCCGCGTTAAGCCTCGATTAATCGTTAATCATTAATGTTATATCGTTAAGCAACGCATATACATATCCCACAAACGCATTCCGCGCTTATACCCCAGCCGCGGCGCTAATTAACATAAGCCATGAATCTTCCTCTTGCTCTTAAGAGGCCTCAATGAAAGTATATCTCCGTTAATATCGCTCGACTCCAAGTGCCCGCGAGGGCCGCGCAAACACGCAGCAAGAGCGAGAGGAAAAAGATTCATCGAGATTAATTGAATGGGAGATTTATTGGCGAGCGCAAGGAGAAAGGAGAAAAAAGGCTTTAAGACAGTCGTCGATCGGCCTTGAACGCACGCACAGCCGACGATTATGCGAGGCACGCGCGCAGAAGTAGCTGCAGTGCGATCCTGGAATGCGCGCGCATTTGGTGATACTTTACGTAATTGAGGATCGGGGCTGTCTCCGCGCGGGGAGGATTATTTATAGATTTTGAAATTTCTTTGGCTCGCGATAGGATCTAATGAAGTGCTTGGCGTAGTGAAGTTGCTGTGTTCGAATTGTGGGTTTATTGGTTTGAAAAGTTTTTTTATTGAGCAAGAGTGAAATGAGAAATGATGGCTCAATTGGCTTTGAATTTTTAATTTTTTTTAAAGATTTAAATCGTGAAAAATTTAATACTGATTTCAAAATTTGTTATTTTTGTTTAATTTTATTCTGTACTTGAGTGGGAGAAATGAAAATAATAGTAAATAAGTAATACAAAGCAAAATAATTATAAATAGCCAAGATTGATGCAGTAGTAAAAGTCGCGGTTTAGACAGACATTGTCTTAAACAAATTATTTAATATAGCTTCTCTTTTAATCAGCCATTAAAAAATCTCATTAGATAAATAAAAATATACCATTAATTAAAAAAATAATTTGTGCGTTTTAACCTACCCAGCCAAAATTCTAGCAAAAATAAAAAAAAATATATGAATCTCTGAAACATTTAAAAATATCTTCATTTAAAGGAACAATCTGAACTCCGCACAACAACGAGCGCAGAGTCCCCTTAAAAGCCAAATATCGCCCTTTTCACTGCGTAACAATATCATTGTTACCCAAGAGAGCTCTCCAACGAATTAATGCAACGCGCACCGGCGCTTATCAGCGAGCGTGCGAGCTTTGTCATCGTCGTGCTCATTGTCTAAACATACGGCTCTCGCGCACACTCGAATCGCATCGCCGTATACATCCTCTTTGTGCGGCAGCGCGAGGCAACGAGGCTATCGCGCGCGCCAGATAAATCGCCGAGTCCGTGCAGTCAGTGTCCAAGAAGCAGGGGGGCTTGTTTCGTTTTAGTTTTTGGGATATTGAGGTGAGAAGTGGAACGAGGGATGGAGAATTGTTGGAGGTAGAGAAACGCGAGATAGCCGCGCGGAAGCTTTTGTTTTGAGATGGGTAATAGTATTGTTGAAATTATTGTATTCGATTTTAGATTTAATTAAAGTTTCAAATTTTATTAAATATTCGTTGCCTTTAACTACCACAAAATTATCAAATTTTTACATAAAAAAAAGAAAAATCTTAATACTACGTAGATATAAATGTTTCTAAATTATTCGTATATATTTATTTTATAACTCCATTAGCAAACAAATCAATCTTAATTCAAACTCCGCACGCAAACATACCGAATAAAGCACGGTTAATCCCTATCATTGCTGCCTCTCTCACTCCGTCCGAAGGACAAGCATCCCGTTCGCGCGACAATCGCCGTCCTCCAATGCACGATCTTCACGAGGCGCACGCATTCGATAGGGCCAGCAGTCTCTTCTCTCCTCTCCGCGAACGCTCGCGTCCTTGTCTCTCGCGGCTCTTTCAAGGTCAAGGTCGTTTGCTCGCTCGCGCGCGCGCGCCTAAGTACAGCGAAGGATGTACGCTCGCGCGGGAAAGAAGAGCACGCAGAACGAGATACACGCGCAAAAAGGACGAGTGCGATTCTATAAATGGCAGCGCGTATAAGCAAGCCGAGAGAGAAAGAGAGAGGTTGTATACGCGTGCCTTTTGTGGATGAGGGGTGAGTCCTTTTACGAGCTAATGAATTTCGAAGCAAGGTTTTTTTTGGTACTGATGTTTTATGGCTTAATTTTCGAGAGGTGTGTGCGAGTGATGCGATTTTTTTGCGGTCAGGTTGTTTTTGTAATTCTTATTTATTGAAGATGAAATGGTTAAATAATGAAGTGCAATGGAAAATGTATTATTTCAGGCGATGTGTTATTTTTTGTTGATGAATATCGTGAATCCGAGAAAGTTGTTATTATAAATATTTATTATTACTAATGTAATTTTAAGCGATGTGGTTTCATCGAGCATGTCATTTATATTAAAACTTTTATATTTAAGCATTTAATACTCAACGGATTACTTATTTACTTATATGATATCCATCAACTACTTTTTTCTTTTCACCCTACAATGAAAAGAAAGCATCCAAACTCTATCTTTAACATTAATTATTCTATTTATTAACTCACAGGGCCCTACTCACCATCCCGAATGAAGCCGAAAACAAACCATTAAAACTCGATCTCCTTAATATCTTGAACCTCCCCGGCGCAGCAAAAAGCCATTTGCAGCGATTCGCGCAACCACGCGACGTGACTATAAACGTCAAACGTATCGCGCGCCGTCAATTATGCCCTGGCGTTGAGCGCACTGCTTGCGCTCGCCGTTTTACCGCTCGCGGCGGCGAACAGCGCGCTCATAAGTCCTCGGCGTTTCTTGCGACACCGGGGGGCTTTATTGCGCCAGCGCCGAGCAGTCGTAACGGAGCGTTATCGCGTAGAGGCGAAATGTTCCCTCTCTCTCTCCCTCTTCCACTCGCTCACTCGTTTGGCTTTTTTAGTAAGGACGTATGTACGTTGAGAGAGGTAAAAAGGGTTGTAAGTTTTTTGGGATGAAGGGGTTAGGGGTTTGGGGATTGGTGTACGAGATCTAGTTTATTTATAATTGGGTTTGAAGTAAATTGCGTTAAGAGATATCTTGGTGAAGTCCTTGGTTGCATTGCCAACCGATCATTTAACTTAAGTAGTGTTTAGTACGGTTGGGAGTTGGATGGGTGACTGATGGAGTACACCAATAAGGACTTTTTTCATCGATGTTGTCAGGCGAGGGATAACCTTCTGCCGTCGACTGGTCTTCGCCGAGGTTTATATGGTCTGACTAGAATCGCCTGTTTCTACTTATCTAAGAAGTTTTTCGTAAGATTACTATTATTAAAATAGTTATCTATTTAGTAAATAGTTTTGAGTGTTCAGTTGCTGGTTTAATTAATAAGCTTTTCTAGGTTATTTGAAATATTTAAGGAGGTTATACCCTTAAAATAATAAACATTAAGAATTTTACGAATTTTTAACCAGTATTTAGTCATGGTATAATAAAGTCGCAATTAAAATTTGGTAACAATTCCAAGTCTGGAAGCCGAGAAAATCGTTTTTGTATTTAACATGCGTTCTTATGGGAAAATAAAGTTTTTAACGATATTTAAATAATTAACATTAAGATCTTTGCGAAATTTTAACGTGAGGTAAAGAGTATTGTCTTGATTTTTTGATAAATTACATTTAAAGCTTTTTTTTTATTTTATTAACATGTTGCAAGCTCAAATCAATGATAAAATATCAACAATCTCCAACGTTTGAAAAATTTTCTTATCGTACTTTAATATATTTCGTATCGCTTTTGATTTGTCTCCAGTCACACGTAAACTTGCACCTCAGATGACCCTACTCAATCCTTCTTCATTCACCTCTTTTTTTTCTCTTTTTCGCCTTTCGGCACAAAATACCAAAACCCCGTGAGCAAGCGAACTATGTGCAACATCACCTAGACCCCGGTGTACTCACCCTTGACCTCTTTTACGTTCACTGCCTCGCTCTTTCCCATCCGGCTTAAATAAACTGCTTCACCCCACCGTAGTCGTCGTTGATATGGTAGGAAGGCCTTTAAAATAAAAGAAGACTCTCGCGCTGCGTGCGGTATGTACTTTGCCTTTATCAGGCTTGGAATATCCGATGTATTTATTGAAATTTTACTGCAGTCTTGTTGAATGCGTCGGGAGTAAGTGGCTTATTGTGAATGCTTGCAGACGTAATGGTTGTAAGGGACGTTTATATTTATTGATACGAAGCTGGATATAGTGATTCGTTTGGCTGTTTTGCATTTAAACGAGCCATTACACGAGAAAGCAATTATTGCTCCGCCAATTTTATGTATAGGCTTGTAATTTGCATTGGTTTCAATGATTCTTTGTTTAAAGACGAGAAATGTAAAAAAAAACATAATTACAGTACGATATACTGTACTTTTATAGAAAATAAAATATAATTACAATGACTATTAAATAATTTTATATTACTAATTAAGATCTGCTTATTTTGAATTTTAAGGCTTAATTAATCGAAAATTTTTTAATTAAAAATTATAAATATTAAGAAGTATTTACTTTTTGTTCCAGGTAAGCGTCAAAGAATTTGCCATATATTTGGTATATGAAGCATATTCCAGGTATTTTTATTTAAACTATTTACTAAAAAAATTGACAAACATTTATGTTTCAATGAGGAGCCCATTCTAGCTATCTTGGACGAAATGTCTTGTCTTTTTTGGTACACTCATAACTTTCGATAGGCCTCAAATTGAGATCATTGTTATGTGCTCTGCCATAATAAAAACGAACGGGTTCTGAAAGGCCGATAAAATTTTATTATATCAATACTGCCAGACATAGAGGTTGAGTCAATTTTCGTTGGTTTGGAAAATAGCAATTTCTACCATTTTATATACAAAAAAAATAATTTTAAATAGATGGCAATAATTGAAAAATTTAGCTATACCTTGAGTTACCTTTGTTAAGAAGATCCTTCATTGGTCATGACTTCATTTCAAATAATCCTGGCTATTATGTAATTAACACTTAGTCTAGAAATTCAAAATACATAATTCATTTTTCAAGTGTTCCAAAAAAAGGAATTATTAACCAAAAATGGCTATACTTTGATCTCTGACTTCTCCAATAGGAAATAAATACACCCAATTTTCTCGTAACTTGCTTATCGATCATCTGCCGTCCTTGTCCCTTCGTCAACAAAGCCTGCAATTCCAGCACACCAAAGCCCTTTAACGATCCGAAATAGGTCATAAAACACGTACATTCCCGCCCACACAAAGTGAGAGAGAACGCATTTGCATAAAGAAAAAGCACCGCCCGCCGGTGAATCGTGAGGCTGACTCTCGGCAATGGATATACCTATTCAGAGAGAACGCGAGGAATTCCAAGAGCAGATAGAACCAGCCATCTGCACGTAAGTGTGTATGTGTGCTCATGGGGCTATTTCCAGCAAGAGCAAGAGACTGACCTTGATCGTGACCTTGACATTAGCGGCGTAGACCAGTCGGTGCTGCTACTGCTGCGCTGGCTGCTCCCTTATCTTTTGGAAACATCGAAAGTCTGGAAGCGGCATTGCGCGCACACAGGCATGCTCCGTTAATTGCTCGAGCTGTTTTGCCACTCGTTGCCTTACTATTAAGTGCGTGTATGTTTGCACACGGACAGATTGCTCATCTTAGTTTTCCAGTAGTTGATTAGCGACGATGACTTGAGTTGTGCATTTTACTCTGATTTGTATTTCTGTATGTGTGTTTTTTTGAGCCCTTAACTGTGTGGTATTTTATCAATTTATAGCTTATTAAAGAATAAAGAAAATTTTAACAAAGTTTAGCTGAATTCTGGGATTAATGATTGTCGGATTAGTGACCTTAAAATGATTCGCAACAAAAAAATTGATCAAATTAAAATTAATATATGTAATAATAATCTATTTTTGCTAATCATACGCAAGTTATTTTCGAAAATCCATTAGAAAATTAAATTGATACAAAAGTTCATTACAAATTGATCTTTTACTAAGACCATCTAATATTATTTATGGACATACAGAACTATTATGATGAAACGTGTGTGTTCTATCGATTACATCATATTAACTACAAGATCATAATAACTATCTTTTCCAAATACCAATAAAGTAAATATAGGCAAAGATAGCTATTTCCGACAATCCATATCTGTCAAAAATATTTCTAGCATCATTGCACCTTTTTCGAGAACAACCGTAATTCTATCCCAATTATACCACGTCTTCACGTTTCTCCCAGCTGTTCAATAAAACAAAATGCATCGCAGAACAGTTTCCCCTTACAGATACATCAGAGTATCGTCGATCGAGAATATGATAAATTATCAAGCCATCAATCAAGCCCGTTCTCTCTCTTCCTCTGTCACTTCCACGAGATCGCTCGACCGACAGGTGATCGAGTGCGCGCTGCCCCCCCCCCCTCCCCTCCCACAACGGCTCTTCTAATCAGAAACTTAACTTCCGTGTTTCGTATGTCCGTGTTTACCCGAGCTTAACGCCAGCCCCGTGAATGTTTGCAAGCGGACTCACGAAAATTGACGCTCGGGGGGGTCTGGGTGCTTTTTATTTTCTTCGATGTTGTTTTGTGTACGCTCTCGTTCAGCGGGATTACCGAGCGAAGCGTTTCCAAGAGTGGACGATGTATTTCGGTATACGAGCCGATGAGCGAAGTGTCCCCCTACTTATTCCACTGTCCGTTTTAGGGGTGTGGTGTGTGGGTGTGAGAGAGAAAGAGAAACTTGGAACGACGACACTAGAAGCACACGCCGGGAGAATAAAAGCTTCCGATGTCTTCGATTTCCCGTCTGGTAATTGAAGAGCCATGGTATAAAGGCCGATCGATTTGGTTTGTTTTTTTCTTTTCTCGTTTTGTTTTTAGAAGGAAATATATTTAGGGGATTAGCGTTTTATGTTTTATTAAATTGTAGGCTTAAGAAAATACATGTATATTATAAAGTTAGATATTTAATGATAAAAATTTAGACTTTCATGCTTAAAGTTTATTTGTTATATATACATTCAAATATATTAGGTTTCTTCTTTCTGATAACTTTTCTTCTTTTTAGGAACAAACCGAAAAAAAAATAAAATAGTTATTAGATTATTTGAACAATACCTATTCTCCAATATTTAGATAGCGTCACGCGTGTAAGTTGTTCAAGACGAATATTTGAATTCTTAATATTTCAACTTTAATTTCGTAACTATTTCCGTGCACACACTTTGTGCGCCGTCTGCGGAAACCGCCTGTTCAGACAACACGTCACTCTATCATCCGGGAAAGCGTAAAGTCCGAAAGCATAACGCATCCCGATATTCCAAATAGATTCTCTCCTCGCGCTTCCTTCTTTAGCAGGAGTGCAGAAGACGGCTAATAAGTTGCGCGCGCTCTCCGAGATTCCTCTGCAAAACGGTTTATTATTAACTGTCATCCCCCGCTCGCGCGAGCAAGCAGCAGATAATCCGCTCAGATTTCCCCTACCACATCACGTCGTCAGGCCTTGCGCGAGTTGAGCATTTCGGCAAATCCCGTAAGCTCTCTATTCACGGTTACCGCGCTCGGGGTTAAAGGGAGGGAAGGACGGAGGCAGAGAGAGAGAGAGAGAGGTAGAGATGATTCGCCTCCGGGAAACGCCGCCCGTGTATATAAGCCTTGCAATCCCGGTGTGAGAGAGGAAGTAGAGGAACGGCCCATCGGATGACCCACTTATTACGCTCGGCTGACTCTTTCTCTTTTCAGCGCTGCTGTTTTCGCGATGTCGTATTCATTTATTTATTTTTTTTTTAAAGGTAGCTGGGAGGGTATATTTCTTTTTCTACTTCTCTTCAGAGACGGTGAAGAAAGATTGCGAAGCTAATGAAAGTGTGTTTTTTGAAGAGGGGTTAAGGTGAAATGAAATATGAAAATGTTAATACTTGAAGATAGGCCAAAGAGGCTACATGTATTGTAATTGTTTTCAAAATTTAATATTTGTTTATAAGTAACCATTTATAATCTAATAGTCTTCTACGTTTCAAAATTCTTTTGAAAATCCATCTACTGTGTTACTAAAAACGATGAAATTTATCACCAATCTCTTTTTAATAAAGTCATATAATGCATTTTTGTTATTATTCAAAAGTTAAATTTTACTTCTATAAAATGCGTAATCAGGAATTTCAATAACACTCTACAGTAAATCTGTTTAATTATACGTCAGAAAATTGAAAAAGATTCATTGGAAACGGCAGAGAGTTATCACTCGCTTTTTTAACTGCTCGTAAAAACCAAAAAAGCGCTAAATTCCAAGAAATATCACGGCAGGCCCCGTCGGCAATCTTGCCTCCCGACTTAAGTCATGAAAATCGCTCCGAGAATATCGCTTCAAAAGAGATCCGCGCGAAAAGTGTAATCGAGCCGGCAGCCGTCGAAGTCAAGCTCCACGCCGCCCGTAATTCGCTCATCTCGTCTTGGGGCATCGAAAATCGTCACGGGGATTTCGCGCGGCGAAGCAAGATGCCTCCCTACCTCGAAAATGAACTCTGAAGCGTTCGTGGAAGGCGAGCGAAAAGTGTGGGAGTCGTCGACGAGAGAGATAATCAGATGGCTCGTTCTTGCACTACGCCGGGCAAAGTAGATTATCATAAATAGCAGTTGTCGAGAAAGCGAGAGCGGCGCGTACTTTGCATTTTTAGACGGGACGGACGCTTTTTTGCTCGCGGAAAATTGATGTTAACGCTTTTATAGGGACCGTTCGCTCGCCTTTTACAGTCGTTTTAGAGTGAATTTTTGAGGAAGTGAAGTTTGTCGATAGTAATTTGCGCGCGCGACGAAACATATCGTTATTTTAAAACGTTCAAATCAAAATTCAATTCCGAGAATTGATTGCACGCTCGAAAGATTCTGAAAAATTTTCCGCTCCAATGCGCACCACACACACATCATACAAACAAAAAGTTGTAGAAGGGTCTGAGCTAAAAGCTATATTTTGAGCGCACACAAAAAAGACCACATTTTTTGTACACACAGAGCAATACGAGCTTTAAAAAAAAGAGTATGATTCGTGCGTTTCGCTCTTTTTAAATAATTGAAAGCTGCTTCTATCGGTTTGTTATTTGCGTGCGCGTCATGCATATGCAGCAGTGGATCGGTATCACCTGTGCGCTAGTTCAAGGTGCGTTCCTCTCGATATCTAGCCGCGATATCTAACCGTACGTCATTGATAGAGAATTCGCGCGACGCTCAGCGTGTGACTTTATGTTCCGAATGCATCCAATTTCAAAGATAGTCGACTGCAGTGATACTATCAAACCGCTACTACGTTTACATATATTCGCCACGATTTACCAAATACTCCATTCTATTTGTCATAGACTTTTACTTCCCTTTGGATTTTTCTCGTTTCGCCTGTACAATCCATTTACCACCATTCCCTAAATTTTTCCAAATACCCATGTTTATTCAATCCAACCTATAGTCCCCGAATACCGATCTATTTTCTCAACTGCATAAACAGGGAATAAGTGTACCGGAGGAAACCCGATCGAACGCGCGCTACATGTAGCACCTTCGGGCTCTGCGCTACACACGCGGGCTCCTCGCGCTTTGCATACGTGCAGCCGGTAACGGTGCGAGCGTACAGCAACGAGGGTGTGTTGAACCGCGACTAAATAAATTACGCCCGAGTTATGCGCTTATGCAAATTCCAGCTGTTGCGGAACAGAGCCGAAGCAGTAGATTTCAGTTACCCGCTCGTTCTCTTCTTTTTTTTATACGCTCCTCGCGCAAGCGCGCGCTGATCTATCTCTGATTTAGGGCTCGCTGCTGGCTGGAGAGCACAATTAAGGTGTAATCAAGTTTTCAGAAAGAAATATACAGCGGGAAGTAGACGGGTCCGTGGGTATTAAGTTTTATTCTTGGTCGTTTATTGAAACATTTTTTTGGTTACTTTTAATGAAAGTAAACTAAAGTTTTGTTTCTCGCCGTTTGATACTTAATTAACCGATTCCCGGTAAAAGTTGGGCGAATTGTGAAAATACCAGCAGCGAATAAAAGCGAACGCCCTTTTTCTCCGACCGGATAGCCTGAGTTATTTTCCTTGCGGCTTCCAAGCCGCGTGCCAAGTGCCGATTGCGCCTTCTTTTTCGTCTACCCCCTTCTAAGGGGAAGTACCAGAAGTCCCGGAAAAAAGCAGAAAGAGAAAGAGACCCAGCGACGTAAAAAGCGATTAGGTTGCTCATGGTAGTTCGGCTATGTTTCTCTTCGGTCGGCTAGAAGTAGTTTGGTAAAAATATTTAAGGTATTAGGCAAATGCCTTATCTTCTAATCACTTATAATTAGTATTATTATCAAATGATAATAGTTCAAATTATAAATGATTATATAATACAGTTTGAGAAATCACTGATAAAACCTGTAAATAAAACAAAAAAAAATTCAAAGTTATGATATATTATTAACCAGCTTTTATCATCTTTATCTTTTAAATTTTGATTTATAACACGTATAATAAGCTGACCATTACATAATAATGTCAATAAAATATAAGATATCAATAATGTAATGTTCAGTAGCTTTTTATTCGTTGAAAAATGTAGAGAGAGTACTGGAAATCCCAGAAAAAAGCAGAGGGATGAGAAACCAAGCAACGTATAAAGCGATTAGGTCGCTCGTGATATTTCAGCTGTGTTTCTCTCCAGTTGAGCAGACGTAGCTTGGCAAAAGTATTATTGGTGCTACTGATTATTTTTCTGCAAGCTTTCTTTCGTG
>JAPYZA010006533.1:1351-18309 GCA_030522685.1 Eupelmus azureus
GAGCTCTCAGCTTTCTCCTTGAGCTAGGGCTCTTTTCTTCCCTTTCGGATTTTTATTCGTCGTTAATTATTCGCGCGCGGCGTCGGTTGAATGCGAATACTTTTGGCGCCCGCTGGGTTTCTTTTAAACGCGATTTTGCTTTTTGAAAGGATTATTTAGTGTGACGGTCGGGGAGGCTTGTTTTGCTCTTTGGCTGTCAGGATTTTATGATTAATATCGTCGGATAGAGTTTTGAATTTAATAGATATTTTATGGGATTATGCGTTTCAGCTTTGCGAAATGTTATATTGTACGCGCGCATTTTCTGGGAAAGAAAAATAAAATTAAAAGTCATTTATTTATTATGTTAGACATTTATTATGTTTGCATTATTTTTTCAATATTCATAAATTTTATATATTGTATAAAATTTTAATTAAAAGAATAAAAGAATCTGATTATTTTATATCAATAAAATGTTAAATACGCGCACCAAACCACTGGAGTATTTTTAAATAATATTTAAGCAATCATTTGAAATTAAAATCAGAGCCATAAATTATCTCGTTTTATTGCTCATAAATATTTTATACAAAATTCTCCGTTCTACTTTTATTAAATTATTCCTCAAATAACAAACCTCAACCAAACAACAAACACTGAAAATTCGAAAAATATTTTTCAGCATTCCTTTTAACGCATACCATTCCTTACTCACTTTCCAGAATCAAAACTTTAAATCTCCCAGCAAAAAACAGAGAAA
This sequence comes from Eupelmus azureus, assembly GCA_030522685.1. Taxonomy (NCBI): domain Eukaryota; kingdom Metazoa; phylum Arthropoda; class Insecta; order Hymenoptera; family Eupelmidae; genus Eupelmus; species Eupelmus azureus. The sequence goes on from JAPYZA010006533.1 coordinate 2,094, forward strand.
GAAACAGCAATAAACTGAATAAACAAATGCCCCTCTCTTCTTCCTCTTCCCGTCGGCTATGCACGTAGTCTCACGTATTCCCGCTCAATAGTTTCGATCCCGCCGCGATTTACGCCACGAAAATTCCTCGTCGAATGAATTCGCGCTGATCTGTGTTTTAATGCTGATTCATGCCGATCGCTGCAGGCAGCCGGTTTCTAGCCCCACGCCGCTGCATACTTGAACATTTGCGAATACACAGTGGCCTCACCGCGATAGATTTTACTTTGAACGTGGGGGCGCGAAAAAAAAGACGAGGACACGGAGCTTTTAATGGATTGCGGAAGAGGCTCTTTTGAATTGTTAATTCGTGCCGATGGGCTTGCTCGGACGTAATTTATGCGAGTTTATTGCTGAAAAGGTTTTTGAAAAAAAAATCGCTGGTTTTGATTAAAATGGTTTTTTCATTAATTGCGTTGAATTTTTACAGGCTTGCTTGTTTTTGAATAATTTGATTTTTCGATTCGAAAGGTGTAAATTTTAGTCTGGCGAGCAGTGATTAATGAGCGGCTGTATCATAGTTTAAATATTTAGCTATTCCAGAATTTGCAAACTTACTGTAATGCGCGGAGATAACAGTAATTATAAAGCGCTTACTAGAGACAAGATTTATTTAGATAGTCCGACTGCGTAAAATATACTCAAAATAATTTATGTTTTGCAGTCATGTTAATAAGAGCACGTGTGTGTCTAATTAAATTAACAAAATTAACAAATACTCGCTGCACTGCTAATAAAATAGTTTATAATTAATGTTATATGAGCATCGTTATTTAATTATGTACCTGAATGTGACGTTTATGTACAACATGCATTTGCTATGATTATTTGACTCATTATCATTGTATTTTACAAAGTTTACAACAATATATTATGCCACTGTAAATTCAAAAATATATTATAACAAAATATTTTTGGAAGTTACGAACGATTTTTTCTATTTTTTTTTAAATTTCTTTTCGTTTAATGTATTTTTCATGTTTTTGAGATTTTTATTTAGTTTTTTACTTTATTTTATGATGCTACTTTCTTATTATTTCTGCCGTATGGAGTTTGTTGACATGATCCGAACATCTACGTTACTCTCGCTTTACCAATCTATTTTGTTTCATCTTCTTCTGTAACAGTTTTAAAAAAATGTTTTTACAATTGAAATCATTTATAAATACTAAGTTTCATTTAAATATACTTATTTCAATGTCACTTGTATTTAATGTAAAAATGTAAAACATAAATAAAATTTCTTAATTTATAGAGAAAAAAAAAATAAACAATTTCAATTTCGTAAACGTAAACCTTACGACAATCACTTCTTTCAACACCACTCTAATCGACATTTTGAAAATTATAATCACCTTCCAATCAGCCATCACTTCTTTTTCTTATCGTCCTTTCCGTCCTTTCCGTCCTTTCCGTTCTTCCCATTCTTCCCGTTTTTCCCATTCTTTCCATTCTTCCCGTTCTTCCCGTTCTTCCCGTTCTTCATCGACGCCGTGGACATCCTTCGCTCCGGCTCCGGCTCCGGCTCAGGCTCCGGCTCGGGCTCGGGCAGCGGCTCGTAGTTCCTCGGCGTCCTATACTCTATCTCCAAGCAGTTGCGCATCTTGTCCTCGTTGAGAATCTGCCGGCAGGCGCGCAGCAGGAACATCTCCTCGTCCGGCTGTTTCTTGGGCGGTGGCTTGTTCGGCACTACGTTCACTTTGGCGCAGCCAGGCCTGCATTTGTTGCCTGTGGTCGGACAAGGGAGAAAGTTTATGTTAATGAAGGGGAGGTGTGGATTTTGGATGCTCGGTACTATGTTTGTCGAAGGCGAGTTTACTTTTGGTACTGTTATTGTAGCGATGGTGGTTTGGAAAGTAGTTGCCAAAGCTTTTCTACAGTATTATATTTTAACTATTGACTTGTAAAATATCGTATGATGATGCGAGATGTGTGGGCACCTCAGAGCAGCTCTCATAATTAAATTGTGAATCTTAGTTTTTTAAAAAATATATAACACTTTTCATGTTTTATTGAATATAATGTATTGAGTTTCTGTATAAATATTTAAAATTTTATCTCGATTGCACTGCGCCTCAAATTTCTGCTAAAAGTTAATTTAAATTATCACTTTACTTTCAATTATTTCAAAGTAAATTTGTATTGTATTGATTAATTGGTTCTACGCTCAGCAGTTATTTTATCAGTGTAAATATCGTTGAAAATCATAATTGTTACGAACATAAAGTGAATATTTAATATCGGAAATATAAAACTGAAATACGTAATATCAGCAGCTTAGGTAATTGAATAAAAAAACAACTATTTGATAAAAGTATTCCAATCAAAAACACACTCACACTCTGCTCATCCTTATTTAACACCAAAAAAAGTAACTAACATAACCTCGAAACCATATTATCTAACCGACCTACTTTCCAATCGAAAAACAACCCAAGACTCCCCTGACTTCCTCATCCTCGCTCTCTGAAAATTACCTCGAGCATCCTCGCAGTCGGCTTCGATCCTCGGCGTGCTGGGGCCCTCGGGCGGATTGACCTTCTGTATCCTGCCGGCATCCTTGTTCACCCGGACCGACAGGACGTTGCCGTCTATCTCGTGGCTGAGCTCGTCGTACGGCAAACTAGGCGCGACAGGTGGACAGGCCGAGCAGCCGCCCCTCGGGCTCGACGCCATCTCCACCTCTGCGCTTCGCTTTTCTCGCTCGCTCGGCTATATTAGAGCGCTTTTCTAAAGATCGATGCAGCGCTCCGAGGAGCCGGCCGCGCGCTCATGCTGGATTTATTTTGCGAAATGGAAGATTGGTGGGGCTGGTTGAGAAGTTGTGTGTACGGAGAATTTTGGAGGTTACGTGGCCGGTGTGGGTCGTGTTGGTTTTAGAGTTCTTGAGTGACTGTTGCTGGGTGAAGTTGGGTTAGAGTGGAATTTTTGCTTTTGTTATTTGAATCTGCGTGGGATGGGTTTTGCGGGGTAAGTGCCTGTGTCAGTGATGGAGGTTCTGGTCTGCATGGACCTTTGGCTCGACACCTCGGCAGTGGCTGTATTGAAATATTGATATATTTCAGATATGCGGGTAGACATTTTATGAAGCGAATGAAAATCTTCAGGAATATTTTCCGAAAGTTTTGAATTGATTTTATACAATAAAAATTTGGTATAATAAAGTTAACAAAATGTCTGATTCAAAAATAGTTTTTTGTGAGAATGATTTAAAATTAGAAAATAAAATTATTGTTTAAAGCTATTTGTAATATTATAAAAATTTCGTAATCAGTACTCTGATAGAAGATTTTTAGTCAAAATAATACTCATAAGAAAGTAATAAGTATTTACTGAAATTCTTTAAATGATTCTACTTATAAATTTTCACAAGAAATATTTTAGATAAAAATGTCAAGAACTGTATGGAGGAAAATGTTTTAAAAACTATCTACTTCTTTGCTCAAGGAAGTTTAAAAACTACGTTCAAAACTTTTATATGAAAAGTTAAAATTAAATAAAAGAATTTTCAGTTGAATGAAAAAGGTTTTTTCAAATCCATTTATCAAACAATGGATGAGTACACGTAATTTAAAAATGTAGGTATATCAAATATCGAAAAAATCTTTTGAAATTTGAGTTTTGTCGTCTTTTAGTGAACCCAAAATACTAGTACGCTTTCATACATTCAATATATTCCAAGAAATATAGAGTATAAAAATGAACATACATTTTCTTGTTTATTAACAACTCGGAAATTCTCTTATCAATCAAATCTAATATTTATACCCAAAATCTTTCCGCAAAAACTTTCCCGATCCAGCAAAAGCTCTTCCTCTCCCGCAATAACTCAGCTGAAATTCAACCTCTTCCCTCTATCGGACACCCGGAATTTTCCAAAAAAAAATAAGAGCCTTATAATCCGGAGAAAAGAATTTTGATTCATGATGCATAATATCCTTCTGTCTGGTCCAGCCGCAGAGGCCGTAAATCCCCTCGGCGAATCAGCGATCGCTGATCGCCCCCCCCCCTCTTCCACCCACGATTTCCATCTCTCGCGAGATTAATTTCAGCCACGATCAATTCATCAGAGCCCTCGAGGCCCTTTTTCTTCGGAAATTAGCTGTACATGCATAAAACACAGAGCGCCGAGGCTCCGTTTAATCAACGCGCATTTTTCTCGACAATCGACTGGAGAGCGTAAGAAAGGAGCCATCGATCTTGCCCAGTCGGATAAACGCGCGCAAGAAGCGCGAACGATGTAACGATCCGCCCGGATATATAATGTAACGTCCGGCACGCGAGACTGACACACGCGCACCTTTTGCTTTTTCCTACAGCAAAGAGTAAAGATGACGGCGCGAGTAGCAAAGACGGAGGAGCCAACTGACAGACGATATGAGAATCGGCTGTCTCCCGGACTGGAAATATATACTTTTCCATCAGGAGCTCGGGCTCTCTTTGTAAGCGCTTTTTTTTCCCGAGTTGCGCGCGATATTGCCGGAGATGCGCGCGCTCGATCGATTTCCGTTGTTCTTTGTAGCGCTGGGTTCTTGCGCGGAGGTATGACTGGCTGTTAATTTACGGCGGAGTTGAACGCTGTCTGGGGAAAATTGATGACGCGAATCGCGCGAAACGGTTGAGTTTTATTTCGAAATTAAATTGAAACGATGTAGTTACGTGGAACTCGTGGAAAATGCTTGATGCACGCAAAAAGTGAGCTATAGGTTAACGGAATAAAATAAAAATGAGTATTGTAATTTTTGGAAAACTTGTATAGCTGTATTGGCTCGTTACATCCATCAAAAGCTCAAGTACATTTCTAAGCTTATCTTAATTATTCCGCGCCTCTCCAACTCGCAAGCCGCAATTCTCTCTTTCAGGAAGAAGAAAAAAAAAGGATTCTACGCGCACTTCCATTTTAACGAATTTCCGAGATATCACGCGAGCAACAGAAACATTTCCATCAAGCAGCCGACAACAGAGACGGACAGATAAAGAAAGCGAAACTTTAAGCGCGCGTAGGAGACGAAAGAAAAATTAGAAGAGAGGACGTAAGAGCGATATAAATGAGAGGACTGCGGCGGCGAGAGAAAAAAAATGAAGGCAGCGCGCGCGCGCGCCTAAGAAACGGAAATAAAATACCCCGGGAACGAAACCCCGAAAGAGAGAGAAAGAGAGAGCGAGAGACACTCAGAATGGTTCGTGTCCCGGTATGTTTTGCCAAGAAAATGCGCGCTCTCGGCCTCCTTGTCACGTCGCAATTTCTCCCGGCCCCCGCGACGACAGGCGCGTTTCAAATACCCCTCCCCCCCATTGTTCGCCTCGGACTTTTAGTTCATTTCCCGAATGGCCGAATAAAAAATAACGCTCGTCTCTCTTTCCCTCGTTCTCTTTCCTTGTTGCTGAATAAAACGAGAGAGCGGAGCCGAACTTACATTTTTCATTCGCGTGTATATATACGCTTAAGAGTGTATGCGCGCGCTGAGAGATAGGAGAAAGAGTCTTAATCCGCGCGCATCTTTTTTTGCGGTCGCGCGGCGAAAAGCGGGAGCCGCGATAAATTTTCATCGCTTATTCCGCGAGCAGCCCAGGATGTTTCGCTTTTCTCCTCTTTCAGAAGCTGGGGTGGAAAAAAATTTTTAAAGCGATCGAGTTGTTTTGGACTTTTTGGAGGGGAGTGGTACAAGGGAGGATTTGGTATAAGAGTTGGATGTAATTTTTTCAGACTTGTGTTTTGAAATGCCGAAAGTCGCTGTTTAGAGCTTTCGGGCTTTTTCTTTGGTTTTACATTTGGATTTTAAATTATAAAATTTTAAGGGTATATTTCATCTTTTCGTACTTAATTAATGTTGTATTGCGGTAGTAATTAACACAGGATGATTTGGAGTAAGTAGTAGTGGTCGTTTTTGATCAGACGCATATATTATTTCTTTCTTTTTTAATCTTTCTTTACAAGGATTTATGATAGTAGTCTAAGTTCTTAAAAAAGTACTTTAATAAAAGAGTAAATGTCTTGTTTAAGGAAACTTTTTAAGAACAAGATGAAAAAGTTAGCGTTCCATGTTCAGTTTGAGCAATTTATTGTTGAGCAACTTAGGAACGTACAAAAGATATATGATCAAAACTTTTATTTATTCATGGAAGATTTTTTATTTTCTTCTAATTGTTATCAAGATACTTAAATTGCATAATTAAAAATATTATGATTATTGAAAAATAAGATCGAATTAAGTTACCCGCAAAGCTCTAATTCAATATACATATATGATAGTTCACTACCTAAATCTATTCAATGATAACTATTTTGTTTTTCATAAAAATATGAATATTTTATCTTCACAAATTATACTTTCTATTCAAATTCAAATTTCCCAACTTTGCTTAAAAAGTAAGTTATAAATTCAACGTAAAGTAATTTTCAGTGGTTTTAATTTTTGATACAAATTAAACAACTTGTATAACTTTAATTATATTATAATAGCATGGTCAAAGTTATAATAGCTGTTTATATTAAAAAAACTTTTCTAAATAAGTTATAACCTTATACATGAATAAATGATATACTCTGTCTCTTTTAGTGGATTTAAAATAAAGACAAAATTTAATGTAAAAATTTTATTATAAATTTGAGGATAAAATGATATGGTGTAAAAATTTAAGTTAATTAAACCTGTTTCGCTCAGAGATACTTAGTTGGGCTCATCAGTAGAGAAAAAAATCTTTTTTTGACGCGAGATAGGAAAATAATGTTTCTTTACTTATCATAAGTGCTTTAAGAGGCTATTAGTGTTATATAGTCCATCAAACAGAGTTTTCAATTAGAACTTTGCTTCGTTTATGCTAATCGACAGATTCATTTTTTAAAGTTTTACACGTTTAAGTTTTTATATTTTTTATTATTTTAAGTTCCTTTATTTGATTTTTTGTACCACAATTTTTTATTGTTCGTTGAGAATCTAGTGATGCCCTTGAATACCCAACGCTCTGACAAATAAGTCTGTACTAAAGTCTGCTCATAATACTTTTATACCAAACCCTGTTTTTATCAATTGCTCATGTTTCCAAAAACTAAAGCACATCACAGACGTTCATGAAATTACAAATATAAAGTGGTTTCACCATAAACTCTCAGTCACAACTATCGTCATTAACTCTTTACGAACTTCCATAGCTGCAATCGATGTTTATGTTATATGCATTGAGCACTAATTGAATCGAGAGTTACGCGCGTAATTTTCGCGACGGGTACGCGATTATTAATTTCATTTGCATTAATGCTCGGCAAGCCAGCGCGCATTTAAACCTGTCCCCAAAGCGCATTACTTATAGTTAATAATAAACGCAAGCTCACGAAGCTACTCCCTTTTATTTTTTAGAATATAATACACAGTCCCATTGTTACGGCTTTAAGCGCGCGATTATCGTTCAGCCTTTTTTAATTTTTGTTTTTTTTGTATTTTTTTATGTGACCGTGCTTTTTCGAGCCGAATGCGCTTGTGTAAATAGTAACGACGCGGACCGAAGCGAGCACGACGGTAGATTTACGAAAAATGCGTGAAATTAATGAAGCGAGATAACGGCTTTAAAACTTTACGCGCGCGGAGGCTTCATTTAAAAATCGTTAATTTACGCAATTAAAAGCGGAGCAGTTTTTCAGGCTATGAAAATTTTGTTTTAATAAAAAGACTTAAATTTATCGTTAGGCTCTCTTAGTAATAACGTTCAACCTTTAAAGATTTTATATCATTAAATACAAGTATTGGTTTCCTGCCTATAAAAAGGAGAAATATCGGGTTTTCGTAATAAAATAATATTGCCGTCAAACTTTAAAAATACATAAAACTTTGGCTATCTTTGAAATAGAAAGTTCAATCGCAACTATATACATTTATCTTTAACCAAACACTCTGAACAGCTCCGATAAAGAGAAATTAAACTAGCCAAAAGAGTTTTTCTCACTCACATTTCCTTCAATTCCAATCTCAATTATGACTCGCACAGAAACAACAGGCGCTTCTCTTTCTCTGACACACCAGAAGAGTCCCCTCTGAAAGAGAGAATCTCACAGCCGCCAGCAGCGTAGAAAAAAAAACAAGAAAACGTCCTCCAGGTGCTCCCTCACTTTTTACTTCTTTCGTCGAAATCGCTCCATCGAAAAAGGAAGCCACCGCGAGAGGAAGGGTAAAGATGAGGCTGACACTATATATCTGCGGGCGCGCGCGTGCGATTCATTTATGCACCATAAAAGATTTCTCGAATGTTTACTGGTACGGAAAAGCAGTTTTCCGTTAGACAGGAGGGATAAGACTGGCTGCTAGAATAGGGGCGAAAAGAAAAAGGTATATGAGAGAAAGGCAGCGGCGACGTCCTCTTTTATTTCTTTTGTCGAAAGTATTAAGCGCGCGCGGACGAAGAACTTCATGAAAGTAAAACACGAGCGAGCGACGGCGGCGTTATGAAAGCAGCGCATAATATTAGCATATCCGCCACCGCTGCAAGAAGAATATCTGCATGATAGAGCACGTGGAATACCGGGAGGCTGCCGGCAGCCGAGAGGAAATCAAAATTTCCGAGAGCTACGATCTTTACGCGTTAGAATTGCTGTTTAATTTTGAGATTCTTGCGGAGTGCTGTTTAGGGCTTGGCCGCTGCTTTGGAAGGGAATATGGGGGATTCGGAAGGTAAGTTGTAAAGGAGGATTCGGTCAGAAATGTTTGTAATTGAAATTACTGGGTTATTGGGTGGTTTACGTTTCAGCGTTTCGATGGTGTAAAGAAAAAGTTTAAGAGGAATTAAACTATTATTGTACTATTACTTTATATTTATTATATAAGTTTATATTTATTTATTTTAAAAGAGCATACGATAACTGACAGATAATATCTTAATAATGATGAATTTTTTAAAATATCAAAATCGTTAATGTGAATGTTAATACTGATATTTGATATATAACAGATATTTCATTTCATTTTCCCGATAGATTATTAATTCGAAGAAATAATTGTTATATTTATCCGTTAAACTAATGACTAAGAAATAGTATGGAGCAGTACGGCCGCCCGTTAACGGTCACAATTAAGTACTCGGTCCACTCAAATTCTTAACAAACCTAAAAAAGAATAACAAAGCTAATCTTCAAAAGGAAACTATTAATTAAAAAAATAAAAATAAACACAACAGACGAAATATCGGTCAAATCAGTCTAACCCCGTAGCCATAAGATATCGACCACCACCAATCGAAACAATTTGATACTACAACCTGTCCTCGATCGATCGACTCTGTATGCACAATGGCCCGAGGGGAATTAAAAGAAGTCGAGCCGACGTCACGTTTAATCTTTATATCGGCCGAGGCGATCGCGCCATTGATGAAGATAGTCCAGACGACCCTGTGAACTCGTTGTACATTAGTAGTAGCGAAAGCTTGGAATTCTTAAAATTCCCTAAGAGAGAGCTTCGGGTATATCTAATTGGCCATTTGTCGAGTGGCGGTAATAATTGAAGCCGATAACGCGAGAGGGTCGAGGGTGGAAAACGGCTTGAAGGGGTCTGATTGGTTGTGCTTTGGAGTTGAACAGTGATTTTAGATGTTATTAGGGGGCGATTTGTTTTAAAGGGTGTGTTATGTGCGATGCAATTAGAGGGATGTTTGCCTGAATTTGATCGTGAAATTATCGTTTTACTTGAGTGTTTTGTAATAGAAATAGCAAGTAGACAATTAGTACTAATTATATTGCGTTTATTACTTAGAAATATTTAAATTTGATTTATATTATTCTTGTTTAATAAATAATTAGATATTTCTAATTAAATTAAATTGTAATATAATCAAGAAAATAAAACAATAATTTTGCTTTTAATCATGCTCAAACAGTTTTTCGATAATTATACAAAAGACTGATTAATTTCTCTATAGTAAGCGGTAAATACTAAATACTAGTAACCGTAATATTTACAAAATATAAATTTGTTCCATCGAGAAAAAAATCATTTAAATACTAAAAAATTTGTAACCATCTAAAAAGGCAACTCATCTACAATTCACATTACCCACCATCTACAAATATTTTCAAAAGCCTCGCTTCACGATGCATAAACCCCACTCTAATTTTCAGCCATAATGCACGGTCCACGACCACAAAAAAAGAAAAAAAAAAAACAAAAAAACCAAAACCGGTAAACCAACGAACCGAAGCTAAAAGCACCCGACGCATAATCCAGGCCGATGCTCCTGCTCAGCGGGCCGGCTTTTGATTTGTCTTGTTTGCAGCGGCGAGGCTGCTTTATTCGCACGAAAGTCCGCTAAGCACTCGTATTCGCGAGATTACGCGATCCAACCCCCCCGAGGGGGGCGTGCTTAATTCGTGCTCTGCACTCGGGGCGGCGGAGTCGTTAAAAGCCTCTCTTGGCCGGAAGTTCCCGGGATACTTTAGAGCTGCGCGCGATCTTTGAGAAAACAGCCGAGAGCGAGCTTTATGTGCGCGGCCGCTTTATGAAACTCGCTCCTCGTTTTTTTCCTCCCCAGCCGCTGGGAAACGTATCGAGAGCGCAAACAAGAGTTAATGACCTCCGAAGGCGTTTGAAGTTGCCTGAGTGGGCAAAGAGGCGCGCTTTGTGCGCGATTGAAGATGTGATTATTAATTTAACGGGGGAGGGGGTTTCTGTTTACTGCGAGAAGAAATGTTTCAAGAGCTAAAGCGTAAAAGGGGACGATCGTAAAGTGCCGACTGAGGGATTCGGATTATTTTTAAGCTGATTTTAGGTGAGCAATTATGTTCTTTGCAAATTATTTAAAGAGTTTTTCGCCTTGGTCAAATTTACTCGGCGCTACTTTCTGATCAAAGCACCTTTTTGCGCGCAGAAAATGCGTTGCGTCGAATTAAGCAATTTGCCGCTGAAAAAGGAACGCCAACAAAACCAGGTCGAAATAAGCACGCCCGAGAAATCTTCATTTCTCCGCGTTGTCTTAAGTGACTCTCCATCAAAACGCGCCAAACAGAGCATCCCAACTGTCTCCTTGCCTCTCGAAAAGCCAGCTCTCTAATCATCCTCCTCTCCTCCTCCCACCCCCTGCTCCTCCATTCCCATCAGATAATGCCAATTTTTAAGGAAAGCAAACTTCCTCGCCTCAAGTAGCGCAACAATAATAATTCTCTCAGCAGCGAGTTTCGCGCTGAACTTTGCCAATTATACACACGGTTCCTTGCCACTGACAATGCCAGAAGAGAGAGAGAGAGAGAGGGGGCATATTCTCAGAGTAACGCACGCGAGATTGTTCCGGCAATCCAAGCGTTCGAGGAGAGAGAAAGTTTCGCGGCAATCAGGGAGTGCGTCGCCGCTGCGACAATGAAAGTCACTTGGCAGCGCGCTGCTCTCTGAGTCGTTCGGATTCCGCACGGGAGCACGAGGCGATATCCAGAGAGCAAAGAAGAACTTAATTGAGCTGTCGCGCGCGCGCGAGCGCCGCTTCTTCTTCTGCTGTCGGCGCGCGAGCGCCGAGTTCTTCTGACTCTGCTTCTTGAGCTCTTTCTTCGATCGCGCGCTGGGAGCTGGGAAATGAAGAAGAGCGCCGGGGGAGCGAGGTGCGGCTTGGACGTGCGCTGGTCATTTTATGTGCGGACGAGGTGCGGCGGGGAATTGGAAGTGGTTGCGCTGATGTTGCTCGCAGCATTTTTAACGTGAATTTCAAATTGAGTTGTATGATTTTTGTCGGAGGTCTGGTATGAGAAACAAATTGTGGGTATATGAGGACTGGGATTGTGGGAATAGATACTGATGAGCTTCTCTGAACTGATATATAATTTTTTTTTTTATAATATTTAGTAATTATAGATTTACTATTGAGTATTTATTTCATATAATATAAGTAGAAAAACTTTTCGTAAAAATTACTAAACGATTTCATAAAGTAGAAATTATAAAAATCCAAAAGAATATTTTACTTTTTAGATTTTTAATAAAATTTACTTTTAATATAGTATCTTCTTACATTTTTAATATTTACCATAAACCTAGTAAAATTTCCGAAAAAGTCTGTTACCACTTTATATATAAAACAGAACAGCAACTTTTTCAAAAAATGTTCTGTTTTAAAATATAACACAAATTCTAATAAGTACATCTCCAGTAAAACTCACTTGAAAAACGAAGTACATCTACAAACTATCAGTAGATAGCGTCCGTGTTGTGCAAGACACATCATGCCGAAAAAAAAAAGCCCGAGCCGCATGTCCATGCATAAACACGCGCATGACTACCCATGTCCCCGGCCCATTCAGAGCCGCGTTATTATCTCGTCCATATTGGCTGGGCGAGCCCATCAATTCCGCGCATACGTACACATCAGGCCGCAGCACTTCGGCTGAGTAAAGAAAAAAGCCGAGGACGTCGCCCGGCTCATCGAGCTTCAAGAGCAAGAGTACCTGCAGAGACTCTCTTTCCTCGACGGTGACTACAACAACAACGTCGCCGACGACGACGACGTCGAAAAGAGGTCGAGCGCGGCGAGGTCAGCGCGTGACAAATGAGGTTGTTTGTCTCTTGGCTCTCTCTCTCTCTCTCTCTCGTACGCGCGGGCGTAACGAGCCACCTCGGGGGTATCTCCATCTCCGCTCTCTTTCTCGTTCTCTCGTTCGTTCGTCAGCTCCCTCGCCAGCTCGCTGCTGTGCGCTTAGGTTTGCGTGTGAGGGGTTATTTGTATGCGGAGATGTAAGAGTGCTGTAATGGTGTGGAGGATGAAGAATTGGGTGAACGCACATGGTAATGCCCTCTCCAATTAAATTTATTTTTAGAATTGTAATTGGTAGTACACTCGAAGATGATAGAGTAACGATAAATTGCTTGGATTCATTCAAACTAGATTGTTACGTCCTTCCTAAATTTGAGACTACCGAGATGTTCCAGTAGCTGAAAAACACCGATCAGATCGAATTGGATTTTTTACCGAGTATGAGACTTACGAGTGTTCGGATACCCGTAAAGTCGTCAAACTGCAAAAAATTTTTGGTCATATTCACTAATTTAGTTAGATACGATTTTTAAAATATTGAATTTTAGTTATTATTTTAATGTTGTAGTCAAAAATAATCTAGATTTATCAAATTCAATTCCAGGCGTATACGTTAATTTACGTAGGTGCTATAATTTCTGGTAGTTCGATAATTTTGAGTAGTTTAATAATCATGGAAATTACTAATAATTTTAGGCTATTAGACCTCACCAAATTCCCAGAACTGTTGGACAGATTTGATTACGTTCAGCTTGATATTTTTCAATTCGGGTAACCGCACATCTCTTCATTTGGCTAATTACGATAAATAAATTTAAAAACTACACCAGAATGTTTCACTTCATTCCATAGCGCATTCATTTTAATTAGCGCAAAGTAAATAAACAATTTAAAAATTCGTTTACTAGCTTTATGAGACTTCTTAATTGTTTGAAATCAAATCAATTATACTTACTGAATAATATTGCAATTTAAGATCTTGCGTAATTGCGTAAAACTTGGTAGGTACAGAAATCGTTAAACTATTATATACCTTTGTGCGTAAATTAAAAGTTCTAAAAGTACAAAGAAATTTGAATCGTTAATGAACGTCGAAATAAATTATTCAATTTTCTATGTTTCACGAATAATTCTTGAGTAATTAAATTAGCATGTAATAGTGTCACAATTTCGTTGTATGAACTCTTTTACTGTACAAAAATAATTAACGCATTCATTAATACATACTTAAAATTATTAAATTAAAATATTTTTATTTCATAAATAATTACGAAACTCTCAATTCATATTCATAAATTTATAATTTATACCGTAAAATAGCAGACAAAAATTCTACGTACTCTACTTCTTCACATTCAGAAATAAAAGGTATTACACGAAATGTCAATTCAAATTATTTTTACAGCTACTATACAGTACAGCACGGGCCTACACGCTCCGGGTGCACACGAATAAGCGAGGTTATTTTCTCCACAAAAGTTCGTATACTTTTGTCTTTCTTTTCAAACTGTCCGCAAATTGCATACTTTAAATGCTGTATAACTCCGGTCTCTATGCATACACCCCTACATGTACACTATACGTGCCTCATAGCCGAGACAGGAGGCGACGTCGTCAGGGTCTCTAATTTTCGAGTGTGTCATTATATTTAATTGACGCTGTAATTAGAGATGATGCATGTGCGGACTCGCACGTTTCTCGCCACTTCCGGGGACTGAGGCGAAGAGGCTAGGAAGAGAAAGATCTCCGCAATTAGACACCAACGATACGCCCGAGAGCGCAAGTACCCGCTGAGCGGCTAATTTTTTTGAGCATGACATTTCGCAAATTTTTGGGCGTCTCTTTAGGAACGCTCGTTTTGATGAACGCTCCCTCGTTTCGATTCATCTGAATCGCTTTTTTTGGTAATACTGGAAAATTAGAACAAACTTTAAAAATTAGCTATCATAAAAATTATTAAAATTAAAACGTTTTACTTTGTCAGAATTAATTGTCCACGAACTATAATTCGGCATTCTGAAAATTTGATTTATATGATTTATTCATCGAGGCTTGATGAAAGTGATTAAAACAAAAGCCTCTTTGACGATATTTCATTTTCATCCATAAGCTCGTTTTGCACACGTACACCAGCCGTCAAAGGCATACCAAAACTATCGCGTAAAATCGCGAGCGTGCATAGCGCGTAACTTACATGCATCCCTCCTGCTGTTGGTGCGCCAATTAAGGTCTCATTGTCGGCGTATTCGTCAAAGCGGGAAAACAAAGAGGTAGCCAATTGTTACTGGCACACCTGTGCTCTCTCTCTCTCTCTCTCTCTCTCTCTCTGGCGGTTTTCAACGACGATATAGTTAATTAGCGGCTTTTCACACCAGCAGCGCGATACGCAGCAATTATGAGGAACGTTGAAATTTTGCAAGCTGGTCCCACCATAATTAACCGATAATTATCCGTAGCCACACTGTGTGCGGAGGGATTGGCAATGCGCTGATCTTTTCGAGGCACTCGATTTTTGTGGATGGTCTTGATATTTGTTTCTAAACTTAATTGAGGAGACATTAAAAATATTGCTATTTTTTTTATAATATAAGTTTTTTTTTTATTGCATCGGGACAATAAAATTTTTCACATTTAGTATTTTGCAAGAAAAAATCTATTACATAGATACTTACATTTACATTCTAGTATAAAGAATCTAGCTATATTGTTTTGTCAGCCGTGTAAAGTAGTGCTCGAAGATTTTTTAATTGCAGATATTTCATATGTCAGTTAATGGTTCTTTTATTTTGAATGGCAATTATTTATTCAGAATATATCTTTGTATAGTACGAAATAGGTATTTTAATAAATAATTTTTCTAAATTAATTTAAATACTTGTAATCTGCTTGTTACTTAAAATTACGAATAAAAGCAAATTTATTTTTAAAAACTTGTTGAAAATACTTTAAAATACTGCTCTTTTCTAATGGATAGTTATTATTTTTACAACATAATAAAAAGTTTTAATTAATACAATATTATACAAATTTTGATTGAAGCAACGAGGTGAAAATTTGATGTTTGTTATTAAAACAATATCACTATCAAAAGCTGGATTATTAAAATAGTTAAATTAAAAAGATTTATGTTACGAGGAACTAAGAATTGTTATAAAAATGGAATTTAAATCATTATTAATGCACGAAGAAACAGTGGCTAAAATAGGTCATAACAACGTTGTGAAATTTTTAAGCCGTTATAAAATTGTAAATTATTTTTTGTTACAGAGCATTTAAAATAAAAATAAAAATTATAATATTATGAAACTAGTAATTAAAATTTTTATTGAGTTTATAAAAAGGTTGAAAAATTTTTTTAATCTTTTATATAAAACATAAAATTATTAAAAAATAACATATAATATTAATAATAGTGCTGACTTATCTAAGTAGAAAAGGTCACGGCTTTCTTTTGCTTTTTGCAGAATTAAAAAATGTCTTTTACAAGTTATAACAGTTCACATTTAGGTTTAAAACTATAAAAAAGTAAGAAGCGTATTAGAGATACAGATTGCCATGATTATTTAATGAATTTTGTTTTTCAACTTTTGGAAAAGTCAATCAATATTGTTGTCAATATTGTTTCATAATGTTCCAGTAGCCTTAAAGTAAAATTAAGAAACAGAAATTAAATTGTAACATT
>JAPYZA010006534.1:0-10995 GCA_030522685.1 Eupelmus azureus
GAAAATAAAAGGGAACTTAGTGAAGAAAAATATGCTCCAATAGAATCTGTCTTCTCAGTGATTGACAATATGGCTGAAAATAACAACAACAAAGCTAAACTAATTAGAGCAGTAGAAGCCCCGGGAAAGCCGATACTACAAACTAATAGTATTCGCATGTCCTACGGGGATCTCAACTACCTAGGATCAAATAAGGCCATTTTATAGATCACTTGAACGAGCAAAAATGATCTGTAATATGTATATGTAAGCACAAAAAATTTATATTAATAAAAGTTATGATATACTATTTTAAATAGTAATAAATGTTTTCTTCATTTTCAGTGATTTCAACTCAGGCTGGCCCCCTTAAGGGGAATCAGTACAAAACACGTTGCTTGTTCTATTGGCCTGAGCATTATTGATAATAATCAATTGTTGGTGTATATAAAAAAAGAAAAAGAGATAAAATTTTAATAAATGTAACTGTTTCTTCTGTCTCAAACCAAACATTATATTCCAGTTATTAAGAGAGTTATTCATAATTATTTACAGCTATAACAGTTATTCACATTTTTTTACATTTTTGTTTTCCGCTAGGGATGTATTAATTTCAGATTTTCTGAAGAATCGTGAAACTTATGGTCAAAACAAAACAGGGGGATCTAAAAAAAAGTTACACCTCGAATGGAACGCTTAATAAGAAATGCAGCAAATAATGTGTCAAGTTTAAACAAGATAAAAGCAGATTCACAACTTAGCATTTAACGTTCTTCCATTCATCGAGCATTAACAAATTCAAAACACTTGAAATGACAAAAATTTTCTCTTTGTTTATTACTCCGG
Source organism: Eupelmus azureus (assembly GCA_030522685.1). Taxonomy (NCBI): domain Eukaryota; kingdom Metazoa; phylum Arthropoda; class Insecta; order Hymenoptera; family Eupelmidae; genus Eupelmus; species Eupelmus azureus. The sequence continues at coordinate 826 of JAPYZA010006534.1, forward strand.
CATAGAAACTAGACTAAATTTTGCCAAGTTTAATATGAATATTGACTGGAAATCTGTAAAAAATAATAAGCGATATTGTATTGATATTCTATCAATATGAAAACAAATTATTAGTTACAGCTTTTTTTTTCAAAGTCATTTTTTTCTGATGAAAAAAAGTTTAACTTAGATGGATCAGACGATAATTTTAGCTACTGGAGAGATCTTCGTAAAGAACCTCAATATTTTTCTTGTAGAAATTTCGAAGGTAGTAGTGTAATGGTATGGGGAGCATTCTGTGCAGCTGGAATTGTTACTATAGCTTTTCCATCTAGTAAAATGAATTCAAAAGAATATATACAAATATTAGAAAATAATCTTCTTCCATTCTTAGATATTAATGAAACAACAGAACTATAGTGTTCCAACAAGATAATGCTTTAATGCATTCCAGTAAAGCAACAAAACGCTGGTTTACTGATTTAAATCCAATCAAAAATGTATGGTCTTTTATGGTACGAAAATTGTACTCTGAAAATAAACAATATATAATAACAGTATTGAACTTTAAAAAATGATTACCAAGATTTGGAAAGAAATTGACAAAACAACAATAGAAAATTTGATTGCCAGTATGCCTAATATAATTTTTGAGGTCATACAAAAAGAAGGAGGGCCAAAAAAGTACTAATTACAAAATAAATTACAATTATGTTTAGAATTACAATTATCAATATTCAATTCCAATCTAGTTTGTTAAAAATTATAAAATAATATCACATGTTCTATAGTTATGAGACAGTAAAAAATCAATAGTTTTATTATTTCAGATATTTTAAATTATATTATCATTGTACTATTAAGTTTAAATAATAAAAATTCTCATAATTTTCATCTTCGAATAGTTTTTATAAGCTCCAAAACATTTTTATTAATTACTTCTATAGCAAAATAGGGGGTGTTCTATTGGTATGAGACGCAGTGTATAAATCGGCAGCCACGGCTCAAACAAATTATATTGACAGTGATGTTCCAATATTGTAATAGAACATATTATTCTATAAACTGGTGTAGTAATAATGTAATCAGTTTGTTTACAAATGTTTGTCAAATACTATTGCTACTACCAAATTATCACACAAACAACATAACATTATTGAAAAGAATGTTATTATCATTCTTTGATATAATGTTTGTTGGTATTGTTTTCATGAAATAATAATAAGAATGTAATTATTTTAGTATAAACAAAATTAGTGCATACGATATGCTATACAATACCGCTACGACATCCTCTTACCCTAGTGGAAAAGAAAAATGTAAGAAATTGTAAAAGAAACGGTAGCTATTAATAAATGTAATAAAATGTTTGGTTTGTAGCAATTATTTGCAAATATTAACAGTTATTAACGGTTATTCACAGTTATTTACAGTTATTTACAGTTATTTGCAATTATTTGTAGTTATTCACAGTTATCCACATTTTCATTATATGTCCACGGTTGTCTTGAAAAAATGGAACATACCTATTAATATAAGAAAAACAATACTATGCGATACGAAAACTAAATATTTTGGATATCGTAAAAAAAAACAAAAATGTGAGAAATTGAGAATAGCTATTAATGATTGCATAGAACTATTTATTACAGTTAGTAACTCTTATTAGAACCTTCATGTTCAAAATACATACTTAACGAGAACATGAATAGATGAATATTTGTAAATATTACTGTTCAATATTACTGCAAGATAAATATTGCTACGGTATTGTAGCAACAGTGAGTTCTATTTGAGTACTGTAAGCACCACAGATAAGTAGACTTTTCTACAACTGTGCGGTTGCAATATTCGCTTCTGGTTTGCAGTACGAACTCGCCTTCAGCTAGTGTTAGCTCGCTTACTTTTCGTACTGCAAATAGAATATTTGAGCATTAAATGTCCATTTATCGCCCTTGGCACATATTAGTTGTTAACCGAAAAAAAATAATGACTAGATTTTTTTTACGAAGGATACGATGAAATATATGACGGTTCAGGAATGTTTTCTATTTCGTTCAGCGAATGCTTTAGCCGGGGCTCGCGATTAGCAACGATTTATTCGTGTTATAACTTGAGACTTTAGTTCTTTTTCTTTCCTTATTTCGAGTATGTGAATAAAAGAGATTTACGCCTATCTTTTTACTCCCATAATTAATACAATACCTTTTCATAGAAGTACTTGTCTAGGACATAAGCAAGCCTGCTGCACGGAATTGGAATAGTTAGTGCATTAGAAAAAGTAGGTCATCAATATTGAGCTGTCTCCATCGTGAAGGGGATCGAGGAAGCTAATACTTTGAAAAGATTTTGCCATTTCACTTTTGTATATGAAATATCTTTAAATGGAGTATATTTATTAAGAATTTAAACTTTTTTACATGTCTTAATTATTAGAAAGGTTGCAGCTCTGAATTCTTTTCTCTTTGCTGCCAAACTCTTCTGCTGTCTTTTTACGAATAACGAATCCAATAATCTACAATATCTTTAATTTTATTTAATTATCTATTTCTATTTATAAAATAGCGATTTTACCAAGATTTTATTTTTTATTAATGTTATTTGACGACTAACTATTAGAATAAAGTTATATTTTTTGTTTATATTTTTTCGTGTGCTTTTTATTCTCTCTGCTTGCCTGTCCGTTACAAATTATATTTGTTTATTTTCATAAATTTTTTTCTGCTATACACTTATAACTAAATAAAAATACTTATTTTAGTAAAAATTTAGACATTTCTACATAAAAAAAAATCAAACAAATATTGAATAGCTATAAATTTAGTTTATAATAAATATATACTATATAATTTCCTCATGAAATTTCATAGACTTATAAACTATGCAATATCAAGCATTACAAAATAGACTGAAATCATATCAATTGATTGCGATATAGAAATTGATCAATAAGAAGATTTAGTAACATATCTGATGTCTAATCGTTCAAACAGTAACCGCGAAATTTGCTTTTTTGAGAATTTTATAGAAATTTGTGAATAAAACATAAAAATATTTAATAATTATGAAATTACTTGTCGATAAAGAAAAAAAAATAATAATAATAAAACTATAATACAAACTTAATGCGCAAGAAAAAGTTGTATTATTGTTAGCTAGGTTAAGTTGAATTTTAAAATGAATGAAAGCTCGGTTTGGGCTAGCTCTCTTACAAAATTATAGAAGCAGCGAGGCATAACGCCTCGTGGAAAGAAACTCTATGTATTCCTTGGCGCCAACTCGATCGTTCCCTAATTATTACTCTTAATTAAACTAACTACGCAGCCATCCCGATGACATAGCCAGTCCGGCATTCTCAACCTCTGTGTACCTTTTTTTTTATAGAATTTCGTATAAAGTTCATTTGAAAATTATTTCTTTCCGCCTGTTCAGCACTAATCAGCTGTTACTCACATACAAAAAGAATGTTAGTTATTGAAAAAATGAAAATATTGATATCTTTTGAGTATAAAATGAATTTCTTTTTTCATCGGTTAGTATAAAATTTAATGAATAAGTGGTGGCTTATTTATCTTACCAGTTTTTCTTTTTTTTTTTTAATTTTTTTTTTCAACACGTGCATGAAAAAGGCCCTTTTTCGTGCATCAGAAATGAACGGTAAGTTGAATATTTCTATGCATCGGGAGAGAAAAATGTTCCCTCCTGCTGCATAGTAATATTCAACTTTCCGTTCATTTCGAATTTTCTGAGAAAAATTTTCCCTCTCGCCTCTCGAAAATAGTCAAAATTTTGCAAATTAAAGTATTGACTATTTTCAAATTTTTAAAAAAATTTTTTTTTGCAAAAATTAGAAAATTTTTAAAAAATTTGAAAAAATAAAACAAAAATATTGAAAAACGTAATTTATTATTAAAATAATACACACTGTGAAGCCCGCGATTCTTCATCCTTTTTCTGTGCACAAAAAAGGGTTTCTGCATGCTCTTGTTAAAAAAAGCACAGTGTTTAACAAGGGAGGAAGTGACTTTTTCAGACTCGGATGAACTCCTGTCCGTCTCGGGCGCCCTCGACTCTCACTCGTGCTCAAAAATCATCCTCGCTAGAAAAAGCCAACTTTCCTCCCTAGTTGAACAATATACTATTATTTGCTTATTAAATTTGTTAATAAAAAGAATGAATTAAATGGTTTTATTTTAATGCCTTCAAAAAGACATGGTCTTTCAATTTCAAAAGTTACACACGTTCAAATTTGATTCATGATCGTGTAAGATACCATAAGTTATTTCAGATCATGTCCAGTACATAATGTGTAAAAATATATTTGGTCGAAATACTATGTCTTTTATAAAATAAGCTGAACATAATAATAAAGGAAAGAAAATAAATTGTTATCCGAAGCATATACGTAACGACCCGACACTATATCTTTATTCTTTTTTTTTATGTATTTTGTTCCTATTTTTTCATAAAATATAAGATCTCAAATTAAAATTTGTTGACTTTCGTGTCTAACTTCAATTTTATCTCACATCCCACTCTTGCCTACAAGTAACATAGCTACATCTATACAATCTGTTACATACCGCAGATAAAACTTCAGATTTTACTTCTACTAATATACAATATTAAGCCTGAACGTTACATATGGATGCCTACTTAATGTAATTTAAAATATCTTTAGTAAACCATTGCTAATGTATTTTGGAAGTTCAATAAAAAAAGTCATAGTTAAAAACTGAGTTTATTAAATTTACAATTCTAAAGGATATAGAGTTTTTAATTAATTTATAATTAATTAATTAATTAATAATAACAAATTAATTAATTAATTTATAATTAAAAATTTCAATTATTTCTCATTTATTTCCACTTTAAAAAAATGTTCATAAACAGATATTCATATTTTATTCCCACCTCAACGATAATGGCCACTTATTTCCCTGAAAAGGCGCTCTGAAAGTGGCCTATTATTCCGCAAAACTCGAGGAGGGAAATAATGGCCATTATTTTCCTCCTCGGCCATTATTTCCCTGCTAGTATTTTTATTAGAAAAAATAGAAAAATTATTGAAAAAATCAAATAAAACAAATAAGTGGCCACAGTTAAGGTGAGAATAAAGTACTATATACACCTCGAGAGTAAAGTCAACTCGCTACGCTCGGGCAGCAAACCACCCTCGGGAATCAAAATGCGACTTTGCTCCCTTGGTGCATAATGTACTATTATTTTCGATAGTATTTTATATTATTTATTTCTTTGAAAGCTCGGTCTTAGAATGTTATGAAATCATAAAGCAAATGTCAATTATATGCGGTAAACATAAAAACATAATATATTACATAATAGATCGTCCCTTTCTTAAATTTATCTGTTGATAATTAAATTAGAAACAATTTATTGTTATAATAGTGTATATCGATCCACTATTTGTTTTGTTTGAATATTTTTTTTTAATCAGCCTATGAATCTCTTTAAATTTAGGCAAAAATAGAAACGTTTAAACCTAAATATTCTTCAGTGGAAATCAAATGAAATAAATGAAATCGAGACGCGAATACAATAAAATAATAAACACAGCAGGTTCATACAATGATGAGGAATTTTTACATAATATTTTTTTATGAAGATTCAAAGTAAAATGAAACGAATAGTTCTGGAAAAACTACAAGTAAAAACTAAATATATTTATATATTTGATAATATAACATAGAAAATTCGCAAATTTTGTGTTCTATTCCCTTTCAAGAAAAAAAGTTCTAATTTTTAAAAGTTTTTTCAATTACCTAGCAGACTGTATAATTATATACTAAAGTATATTTTCTATTTAATTGAATATCTTTATACACATACTCACTCACACGCACGCACGCTCGCACACACACACACACACACACACACACACACACACACACACACACATACACTCAAACTCACACACATACACATATATCAAACCATTAACAAAGATATTATCCCGAGATTTTCTTATAATGAGAAGATTTTTTATTACAAATTTTTACGTAAAAAAATATTTTTTCATATCAACTTTTTAATGAATATAATTTGGCAATAATTAAAGCTTCAATAATGGAAAATATTGTTTGTCGAAATCATTGTACGAGCCTGTCAAGTATAAACCTGATTTTTTTACTGTTTTCGCGTCCCGATTTCATTTATTTCATTTGATTTCCACTGAAAAAGAATATTTAGGTTTAAACGTTTGTATTTTTGCCTAAATTTAAAGAGATTCATAGACTGATTAAAAAAATATATTCAAACAAAACAAATAGTGGATCGATGTACACTATTATAACAATAAATTGTTTTTAATTTAATTATCAAACAGATAAATTTAAGAAAGGGACGATTAATTATGTATATTATGTTTTTATGTTTACCGCATATAATTGAAATTTGTTTTATGATTTCATGACATTCTAAGACCGAGCTTTCAAAGAAATAAATAATACTAAATAGTTTTTACATCAAATTGCAAATGTGATTCTACTCTACAACATAATGAAATATTTCCGCACTACAGAGTAACATGTACAGTAGGCTTAACGTGTCCAGCAAGATTAAATAATTTTGAAAAAGATATCTACAAGAGCAGTAGAAATGCATCTACAGAGATGTTTACAAAAGCAAGTACGATGTTAGTTAGATAATGGCGGTGAATGCAGATAATGCAATTTTATATTCCGATTTGACCTAGTAACGCAGTTACTAGGACTCAAGTCAAGGAGTGCACAACAGACGACTTAGTGTAAAGTTTTTTAGCTGTAAGTTATTGTAGTTCTTAAGTTTTTAGTTTAGATCGAGCCAGACCAGCGAACAGGCAAAACCTTTTCCTCTGCTGGGTTACTTTTGTAACGTGATATTTATGGGTAATTTTACTTTATTGTAATTTTACTTTATTGTAAATTATAGTATATTTCTACTCTGGTTAATAAATAAATAAATAAATAAATTTAATTATTTTTAATTATGCTTTTGTTTTGCGTAAGAAAAATCGTAATCAGATATAGTAAAAACACTTGTTATGACTAAGACTATTGAATACTATTTCACTTTCTTTGTGACTGAATTTATATATGTATGCGAACTCTCACACACACGTATATATATATATATATATGTTCACTCGCCCTTAAATACATTCACACATGCATATACGCGTATACGCTGCAGACACAAATGTACGCAAGCAGGCACACGCACACTCTTATAGACACATACGTAAATGCGCACACGCATATTCACGGGCTGTATAAAGAATCACACAGTAGGGTCACTGCAAGAATGAGAAGTAAACAACTAACAAAGCATAGAGTGGTAGTGAATCGTGTTGTCTTGGATGGCGTTCCGCTACGAGAAACTGGAGAGAGTCGACACAATACCGCGATCTCTGGCTATTGTACTCTAGGTGACGGGTCTCTCGCGTAACAATGCAGCGTAAAAGGTGCATTTTGATCTACGGTCTGCAGTACTGAGACAGACTGTCTTTTGGATAATAGTGCGCTACGTTTGGGGTACCGATTTTCAAAAGAAGAGGAAGTCGCATCCAATCCACACGTAAAATAACTCTAGCTTCTTCTTTCGAATTTATACAATTTACTTCTAATTTTATTAATAAAAATTAGTATGCTATTAAAATATTCGGTTTTTAATTGCTATTCTTTCAGATAAATATTCAAGAAACATTCAGATAAAAAAAGATTCAAAATTCAGTATCCTTAACATTACTCTTATTTTATTAATATTTTATCCTCAAAGTTTAAGTTAAAAAAATTATTTTATTTAATTTAATAAGTATAATAGTTCAGTTATTAAAAAGATTATGAAATAAATTAGAGTTTATCATAACATCATTAAATTTAGTTTTATAACTGTTTCTTCAAAATTTTTGTAACATTTTTTCATGTCAGGAATGTTAGAAATTTAGCACTTATTATTATGTTGATATACAAACTCTTAATGTTATAGTAAATCCATTTCTTAGATTTTTGAATTTTAGAATATGTAAATCTTACGAATTTTAAAAAAGTTTTATTAAAGATAACTGCACATATTTGAAACATATAAATTATTCCAAGTGGAGAATGGGACAAGCAAAACTGATCTTCTTTGAATATAATAATATTGATCTTCTTTATATATAAATTAAACAAACATAATCTCGTAGAGTCCGTTTGATCTAGTAATCTTATAAAAAATAAAATATTTGTAACTGTTATAGTTTACATATTTTTATTGAATTTCAAAAAAAAGTTTACCCACACATAATTCACACCACACACACTGTATTTATAGTATTCATACTGGGAATTATATAATACAAATTAATTATAAAAGTTCATTTTAATGAATTAATGTAAGATTGGCGCACGAAGGCTTTCTTCCCTAATGTTTTTATATATATATATGCTAGGGGGGCTTCGCCCCCCCCCCTGCACGCTTTGCGAGCCAACCCCCCTCTTCACAAGACCATCTGTTCTTGAAGTAAAATTTTTAATTTTTAATTTTTATATTTTATCAAAATAAACTATAATATGTAAAGGAAGGTTTATTGTTAGTACTTTGAAATTTTAACATATATCGTATCATATACAAATAAAAAAGAATAATTATTAATAGTATCGTTTCCACGTCACATTGCAGTAACTACTTTAGTGCGTTTTTATCAGTGGTTTCCCTAAATTTTCGTTACTTAATGTCAAGACATAAATATTTTTACCGATTAAGCAAATTGTAAAATTTTATTATTACTAAAAATAATATACAGCAAAATTTCATTATGTACTAAATCTAAGAACTTTTCCTATCAATTTAATAACATAAAAACTACAAATCTTATAAATGAATATACAAACAGATATCAAAATATAAAAAAAATATAGTTCTTTACAGCTACAAGACCATATATAATTTAAAATCTATATAAAAGAAAAACACATAGATAAAACTTCAAATTTCCCCCTCTAAAAAAAGGCTATATTCGGAAATAAAAGGAGATATTCGATGAATAAGGCATGAATATCGCAAAATATCATGAAAACGACGTTGAATCGAGAAGAATAACATAAAAATATCGAAAAATTACGTAAAAAAGTGAAAAAATAACGTAATACCCTCTGAAGTTACGGCTATTTTTGGTGATATAGGGAAATCTTTGATAAATTACGCTTAAATATCGCAAAATGTCATAAAAAGGACGTAAAATCGAGGAGAATAACGTTAAAATGTTGAAAAAAATGCATAAAAGTGAAAGAAAACGTAATACCCACTGAAATAATGGCTATATTTGGTGATAAAGGGGATCCTTTGATAAATTTCGCTTAAAAATAACAAAATATCAAGAAAGCACAGTCATATCGAGGAACATAACGATAAAATGTCAAAAAATAACATAAAACCCCTTAAAATAACGGCTAGTGTCGAAGATAAAGAGGGATAATTCATAAATTGACCAAAAATATTGCAAAATATCGAGAAAACAACGTCAAGTCGAGGAAATATGGTCAAAATATCGAAAAATAGCGTAAAAAAGTGGAAAATATAACGTAATACCCTTTAAAATAACGGCTATTTTTGGTAATAAGGTGGAATTTTTGATAAATTGCACTTAAATATCGCAAAATGTCGTGAAAATGACGTAAAATCCAGAAAAATAAAGTTAAAATGTCGACAAATAACGTATAAAAGTGAAGAAAAACGTAACACCCCCTGAAATAATGGCTAGTTTTGGATATAAAGGGGGATAATTCATAAATTAAGCAAAAATATCGCAAAATATCAAGAAAACAACGTTAAAACGAGGAAAATAACATAAAAATTACCTGAAAAAATAAAAAGATAACGTGAAACCCCTCAAAATAACGGCTAGTTTCGGAGATAAAGGGGGATAATTCATAAATTAAGCGAAAATATAAAATATAATGAAAACAACGTAAAATCGAGGAAAATATCGTAAAAATATAGAAAAATGATGTATAAAATTGGAAAAATAACGTAAAACACCTCGAAATAACGATGGGGGGGGGGGGGTCTGGATTTTTATACACGGCGGCGGCGGCGGCAGCAGCGAAATAATATAGAGAGATATATATAGAAAATTTTGTTTTCCCTTTTAATTTTTCCACGAAATTACTTATATATATATATATATTTTATATATATATATATTTTAAA
>JAPYZA010006535.1:0-14949 GCA_030522685.1 Eupelmus azureus
CGCGTTGCAGTGTTGATTTTACAGAAATTTTTTGGTTATTCAACCAAGAGATTTCAGAGTACAACCAAAATTACAAATTATTTTCCTTTTGATTTTGCAACAATCGTTGTACCAAATTTTTCATACCTCCAAATAGTCAATAACTAAAAGCCCGCTCGATTCCCTTCCAGCCCCAACCCAAGGACAAAAACCCGCTGCAACTTTCATAAAACTCCTCCTCCAACATGCATAAGCTCCCTGTATTATCCTCACAATCACCCCGCTACACACATACACCCGCACATAAAAAAAAAAGAATCACCGCAATCGAAGGAGCAAAATACATCCAACAAAAAAAAATCTACCAAGGCAAAAAGCCTCTCATAATAGATACATTGCCAATGGGATAATGGTGCAGCAGAAGGTAGGAAAGCGAGAAGAAGGTATATATAAGGGGGCGAGATAACCGAGAGAGAGAGAGAGCGCGGGGGTGTACTCGCAGTAGCGGATTCCTGCCTCATTAAGGCGAGAGCGCGCAGCGCGAGCAAGCGGCGAAACTAATTCGAGCTAGCTATACGCCGTGAAAATAATTGTTGCTCCCCGGTAAACAGATGCTGTGCGGTGTAGCCGGCCTATATACGTAGGCGTGCGCCCGCGCGATCCTAAGGGAGATGTATTCTTTGTGTGCGTTGGCGCGCGGCTTTCCCCGCTGTGTACCCAGTCGCCTATATGGAGATTCTTAGATAGCGCTGCTTTTAATGGCCTCTGCTCTGGATTTATCCGGCTGTTTCGGGGAAGCGCGCGATAGTCGAGCCGAGATTTCCAGTACTTTTGGAGATGCTTATAGCAAAGAGCTAGCCTTTAACGTATATATAATCATAAGCGTGTAGGTAATTTTTGATAACCATCTGAGGAGGCAGCCGATCCTCGGCTGATCCAAAACGCTTGTAAATATTAGTTAAAGTGGTCGGTTTACATGCAATAAAGACATTATATTCGGCGCGGACGGCCGCCTTCTTACGAAAAGTTATGCACTCGGCCTCCCTCGGAGCGCCCGGGCTTTCCACGAAACGGCTTCATCCGAGCTATAGAGAAAGCCTAAACGGTTATCTCTCGGCGCGCCGCAATCAAAGCTTGGAAAAGAGAGGCGAAGAGATCGCGCTCGCTCGTAATTTATGCATGAAAACGAGGCGGATTCCGAGGAGATGGGAAAAAAAGGGAAAATTACAAGCTGCGCGTGCGTTTTGGGAAAATTCGGGACTGCTTTTTTACGGTTACCGTTGCTTCATAAAAAAGCCATTGATCCGTTGATAAATAGGCGCTGTTGGGCGTAATCTTGTGCATCTGTAAATTTGGATGGGCCGCTCGTTAATGTTTGTCGTAATGCCGTCTCGTAAATGCTCGTACTAACTACAAGTTAATGTATCCGATGCGTTATTTGCAAATTCGATTGTTTGATTTATTTTTCTTTTATTTAATTAACGATGATCGATAAATCTGAAAATCATAATTGAGCGATTTCCAATCATAAATTAATTTCCATATTGAACAAACAAAATATTTACAACAAAACACACGTAAAGTAGTTTATGTTTGACGGCCTAAGTACTGGCCAAATCACATAATAAAGCAGACAATAATAACGCATTTATAGCAGCATAAATTCTATACATAATAAATAACAGCATCGCTCTATTGTAATTTACACTAGCAATCTTTCCGGCAATAACCCAGTACAACTAGCCATCGCCATTACTATATTATCGCCTAGATAACCCAAACACGCGTCCAATCGAGCCGAGCCATAAACCATTCAGCGTAACGACGAAAAGGGCGCAAAATAAAAAAGCGATCTATCGCTCGCGCGCGTGGCCGAAAAAATTCAGCCTTTTGATAACTTTTGACCGATATCGCACTGTGTATAGGTATATATATCCCCCAGCACAGCTATATAAATGAAGAGCGCGCGCAATTGACGCCCGCACGAAGAGATCGCTTCGCTGGACGTCGTGGGCATTGTAAAGAAGACAATGGGCTGCCGGTTTTCCGGCACACGTTTAACGAGACGAGAAAAAGCTATGTATGTGTATATATATATAACGGAAGGTTAAGCGCGCGTTCTGCACGGAAAATCAAATCGACGAGGGACGAGAGTCTCGTCAGATGACGCGAGTGTATATAGGGAGCTGGAGCCGGAATTTCTCGCGTACCGATCTATCGAGTGAGCAAAATTTCGGCATATTCCGGATGCAGCTGGCTCGCGGAATTTGCGCGACTCTGGCAATTTCGGGATTGTGCATCAGAGCTATATACATCAGAGCCTGTGTGTATGTGCGTGAGTGTAATTTCTAGCAGAGTTTCTCTGCATTCTTTGACGCTAAGGAAGTCGAAGCATGGTAACAAAATAACTATACAGGCAGTATATATAGTAGCCGATCCATCAGAGCAAAACTGAACTCTCAGCAGCACAGCTTTAAAGCCGAAGCTCGAGCTGAATCGAGTCTGGCACTTGAGGTGTGCGCGCACGTGCATCGCGCGTACCTAGAATCGATTAAGCCGACACAATCGCATCAGCACAATTAGACATACCCGTAAATTAAGCGTCCGCTCGAAAGCAGCAGCGCCGGTTAGGTAGCTCTCCTGCACGCAGCTCTCTCCAGAATCCACATATATCTATATACATATACTATACATAACGGGCCATCCCCATACGCAAGCGCGCATTCAGCTCGCTCGCGCCACGGGCCGACTGCACATAAACGTCATATCGACGCCGAGACTAAGGACACAATTGTTCCTATAGCGCTATATAGCTCTGTATATACGTACGACGCTGGAGGTATATATAGGTGCCCGCGAGCACAGAAGACGTCGAGGGCCCGATTGTTTCATGGGAAAATGGAGTTTCAATTATGCTAAGGTCCGCTTTGGCATTGCAAATTGCTGGATCGCGGCTGCGCGTATACGCGCATATGTAATGGCTTGCTTACAAGTCGCTACCGCGGATATATGATGCTTATAACGCACACGCGGGCTCATTTCTCCGAGACGTGCATATGTGCGTCTCTCTTTATACCCGCGCTCGCTGCTTCTTTCTCTCTAACCGACGCGGCGGCGCGCGCGGTTGATTTTGTTTACCTTGCGAGCTACGCCGCGCGGCGCGTGCCGAGGAGCCAGAGACAGCGCGTGATGGGCACGTTTATTACGCGGGATATTCCGCGCGGAATTGCCGGATCAAAAGTGTATATTTGCAGGCTCGAAGCCGTCTTGTGATACGTGAGTGAAGTGCTTTACAAAAATGAACGTTTTCGATTCTGGGAATAGACGCCCCTAGACGCGAGGGTCCAACTGCTGCCGAATGGAGAATCAACAAGTTTTGCAGAGGGTACGTGATCTTTTATGTTTGTTAGTAGTTTACCGAATATATATTGGATGGGGCATTTCTTCGCGTTTTTGTGCGAAGATTTCAGTATTTAAAAATTAAAGGAATATGATGATAAAGATGTCTTACCGTTACTGCCCAAAATTTTTAGGTTAGCTGAGATCCGTTCCAACTCTTCTTTGATATTCCTTTAATATTTACTGTAAATTTCTTTTCGTGATGTATAAAAAAATACATTACGTTATATAATTTAATGTGTGATACACGTCATTACTATTTGAACTTCTCAAGATAATTATATCTTCATCCCGATTTAATATTAAAAGCAACCCTATTTTCACATTTTAAACAATTCAAAACACTACAGACATGACATTCCCATCATCCGTTCTCAACGTTAAAAACTTTCGCTTACACCATCGTCCCCGTGGAACAAGCCGTATACATAATACACTTCTTCGCACACAAACGCACTTCCCATCCCTTCCCCTCTATACACAACACGAAGCAAGCGAGCAAGAGCCGCAGCCGAGAGGAAGCCGCTGCTTCTTCATCTCTTTTATGTATCTCCGATGATGCGCGCGTGCTGCACTTTCGCTGAATATACACTCGTGCTTGCACATACAGCTTTGTATGTGTTCGGTCATTATATATCGTTTTATTCCAATCTCAAGCGGCAACGCTGCGCGCGTAATAATTCCAGCAGCCATTCGGAAAGACTTTCTTCGATCAGACTCGAGAAATCGACTTTAATGCCTGGTTAAGCGCAAGCGCAGCCGCACTGCCGGGGCATTAAAATAGCGATAAGTAATCACAGTTATGCGCGCCCGATAACTCGATAGAGGAGTGGGCTCTCGCGCGAGCAGGGGGGTTCTATGTGCGAAACTGTTTGCGATTACGAGATACCAAGCCGAGTGCGCAGTGTGTGTGTGAATGCTTGTTTACGGGCTTTTTTTGACGGATTTTTTGTCAGAGTGGATTGAACGTGAAACTGGCAACGTGGAGGACAGTTTTGAGCGATCGATGGATTCGTATTGAAGAAGTGAACTTTTTTATCAATATGGGGATTGAGTGAGTAGAGTGCGGTATTTATTAATACAGTAGTTTTTGGTAAGTGGAAAATTAAGATCAGAGTTGATCAGGTCGGTTTATTTTAGTAAGAAGAGCATCAGGATTATTCCGATTGGCGTATTTGATGATAATTAAAAGAGAAAAATTGATAAACGCTCTTACTCGATTTCCCAATAATTTGCAGCTACCATATTAGCGCAGTTTTGAGATAAAGCATTTACAGCGGGAGCGAATGCCTTAACTAGCCCTGAAATCACGCGCCCGTCGCCCTACGTAATTTCCAAACCTAATTAAGAAAAGCTTAACGCCTTCAAGTCCAGCCACGCCCCTCCTCCTTTCGCGAAAATTCAGCAGGCAAACTATAAAACTTTAATCTAAACCATATCAGCGAAAGCTTTTAAAAATGTAAATTTCGCGATCGTTTCGTGCGCGGCTAAAGAGTTTACGAAAACTAGCAAACTCGGCCGCTCTCCTTTTTTCCCCCCATACATATACTCTACCTCGCGCGTCGCGTGAACCCGAGCTCGAAATTTCCGAGAGAGAGAGCAGAGCGCGTGCAGCTCCCGCTAATCGACGTGAGCTCGCTTTCTTTAACTTTGCCGGGTTCAAGACACTCTTTACGCCGCTTATCTCCTTAATGCACTTGTCATTACACCGCGAAACTTTCTATACGCGAGGCTCCCCCTGCAGTCGCGATTCGCTTCCCAGCACGAGTGACGTCAGGCGCAGCAGACAGTTGTTGTCTCTCGCGGCATCCGAAAGAGTCGTGAGTCGTTTATGTATATATACATATAAGAGAATGCAAATTTATCGACGATGCGAATCTAACCCTTCACCCCGCGCTCGGGAATTTCGAGCTTATGTACGCTTACGTAATGAAATAATCTCGCACCGCGCGCATCCATTATTCCGCGAAAATCCATAAAAAAGGCAGACTCTCCCCGCGCGTGCACGGCGCGACTTACGGGATCTCGCGCGCGCTTGTTGAGATATATCGCGCGCGACACACACGCACGCGGCGGCGGCCATGTTTGTCCGGAGAGCTACCCTTTCACTCTCTCCCTTGGGTCTCTCTCTCTCTCTATCCTTCAGCAGCCTCCGTGAGCTGGACGTTCCTCCGAGAGGCGCCGTCCTTTAATTCCTCGGAACCCCGTGTGTATTTTACCGCTCGCTGTATACATGTATATATGTGTGAGTTCAAAAGGGAGGACTCACGCCACTGCGCTGCAGTCACGCGAACTTCCTTCATGCAGTTGCGCGAGCGCGCGTGTGTATATACTCTCTCGCGGACTAACGAAATAAGGCAGGGCTGCGAGTTGTTTATGTATGGAATATTAAATCGCGAGAGGGGAGAACTGGATTAGATAAATTTTATAAATTATGCGAATCAGGCCGCGGGCTGCAGTATGCGACTCGATGCGACAGCCCTGAAAAACCGGGGGGTATGAAACGAGCAGGTCTGTTGCCGTAGGCGAAAGAGTTACTCGAGGCACTCTCGTATAGCTCTGTAGGGTTTTAGCGACTAAGAAAGTTGCTGGAGTTTACGAGGTCGCGCTTTTGCGCCGGATTTTTGCATTTACGAGCAATTTTCGATTCGCGCTTTTACGAAAATACGCGAGGCGCGCGCTAGCTTTGAAATTCTCGGTGTTTATTCTTTTTGGATAAAAGAAATACGAAAAAGCCGAGTGCACGAAAAGTCCCGCTGTTACAGTTTTCGAGGGAACGTTATTTTTACAAAATTCCCGTAGCTGCCGGCTTTTATCCCCGATTTTATTTAAAAAACTCAGACTAACAAGTGCTTCGTTTAAAATGACCGAAATCCGCCATATTTTTCAGAGGCACTCTTTCTCTAAATAAACTACATTTTAGTTTATAAAGTACGACATTTTATAAAAAAAAAAAACTTGTGCACACATACACAGAGAGAAGAGGCCACGAGTACACGCAGAAATTGAAAAAGTTCAAAGTAGTTGGTGGGGATGCGCGCGCGCGCTCGCGCGAGTCCGTTTATATTCATAATGGCCTATAAATTTCGAAAAGATAAAGCAAACAAACAGGCAAAAACGCACTTTACAAGCCATCGCTCAGAGAGAGCTGCGAAGCAGGGTAGCAGCCACTCCCTTAAAGTATACAGCAACTTCAGGGAAATCAAAGCAGCTCGGAACTTGGTCCGCAAAAAATTGTTTGGTAATTAGCCTTAAATATTAGCGCGCTGCTGAATAATTAAAGAAAATCAAATGTCTCGCTCACTCAACTAGTTTCCAAGCTTGCTGCGCTCGCTTCTCCGAAGGCAGGCGCGAGTCTACTCTTTCCGTTTGGCGATTACTTATTCCTTCAGCGCGATGCGCGCATGAGTCTCCTTAAATTTCAAACACTCAGCGAGAGCGCGCTACTTCATCTCTCCACCTCGCTCCCTTCCAAGTTCTCTGACGGTGTTGCTTTTCCCTTTGAATCAGCGAAAGCAGTTGTAAGAACGAATTTCTAAAGATTCTTCTTATCAAGGGCTCTTGTATATTAAATCCGAGCCGGTGTATGTGTATATCAGCGAGGAGGTTCTAGCCGATACACGAGCCCTGCTAAGGTGAGCCAGGTTTTCTGTGAATGGTATGTAACACTTCTCGTGTTGCTTATTCAATGAGCAAAGTGATGACGGGATGAGTTTGGAAATTGTTAATTTATCAATGTTGGAGTGGCAATGGCTGGAGGAGGTAAATAGTTTAGTTAGTGGCGTGTTCATTAGTGAAAATGAATTAGCGAGAATAATTTTAATATACAATTATACAGAAAACGTTACTATATAGGAATGTGAAAATTACATTTTTATTAATTTAACTGATACCGTTTTTATACCCATTTTTCATAGAAAATTCATTCGTATAATTTTTTGAATAATTACATACCAAGCTTCTCCAATAAGACGTATACAGTATAAATAAATACAGATTTAATTGTTTTTGTTTATCCACATTAATCTTATTTCCTCTGATCTTGTCTTTACCTTTTAATATAAAAGGCTTATGCAATCACGAAATATCTAGTTATATCAGAAAGCCTTACATATAATAAGCAGATGTACCAGAAATAGAAAAGAAGAGTATTTAATATTTTATATTTTTTAATATAAGTACATTTTAATATTTTGCAGTAAGAACAAAGAATATATATGTATATATATATATATATATATATATATATATATATATATATATATATATTAAGTACCTAAATGAATTAGCTAATTGTAAGATTTCAACTCATTTCCTTCAATCTAAGGTGTATCTTTAATAATTAAAACTTTAATTACTTATAACGGTTACACACTATTTTAAAATGTAATAACATTTATTAATTACTATAATAATTAAAAGAATTAGAATTTTTCGTAACTGATTTAATAATACAAATTATTTTGTTACATGATTCAATCTGTTACATGTTATACATGATTCAATATGCATAGTATATCTAATGTACAAGTTAATACATTTTTAAAAACAGAAACAGATTGCTTTATTTTTGGTTCGACAACACATTAATAACAATACATCCGTCCATTATACTCGTTCGCAGTATACATTTCTGTCGCGGTGTACAAGTCTGAAAATACCTTGACTCAAATATCGTCATTACCATTTTATATTCGTGCATTTCTGATGGGTTGAAGATTCTAAAAGTAGCCTAGAAACCGGGCATGGTAATTAGCAGCGAAGCAAATAAAAATTTGCGACGCCATTATCCACTAATAAACTTAATATTTTTCCGTGTCCCGAATTGCGAACCATTAAATACATCAACGTCACGTGGTTTTTGCATCGACTTCTTCCGATGTTTTCTGGACCTCGCACAAACGTCTGTATACTGACATAGAGTCACGAGAGAAAAATAAAAGATGGACAGCGCACGTACTCGGCTGTATGGATGTGATGTTCAAGTTTTTTCTTCGTAAATATAGTTTCTGCGTCTGTGTTACACCGTGGACATCGTAAATACGAGGTTATTTAACGTAATTAAACGGAAGAATATGAAAATAGAGATAGCTGTAAATTATTTTAAAGAATGAGCGTTTGCAAAAGTTGGTTGAGGCATCGTTTGTTACAGTTTGTTTTTACTTGCATGCATGCGGAAATGTTTGCTCTTGTTGAAGCGCGCGCAGAGTGAAATAAAAAGTCTGCAAGTGCGGTTACCATAAAATTCGTAAAAAAATATTTTTTACCGCTGACCCAGTTCCGCACTTCGTTAAAATTAAAACAGTTGTTCCTCAATATTGTTTATTAACTTGGTTAAAAATTTTGCAGATTACAAAAGCTGATTCAGACTCAAAATAGAGTTCATAACAATGGTAACTTTCGATATTGGATTTTGTTACAGATATAGAATGAAATTTGTAATTTTCTCTATTCAGCATTTGTTTTTATATGTAAATATTCTGCTGGCTGTATAAAAGCATGCAAATCCATTTTTATCTAAATCCAGTATCTTCTTGAAATTCGAAACATAGTATCAGTTTCTATGTATGAACAGTAACATATATATTTTTAAAAGGTTTTACATTTTCATGCAAGATAAAACTATATGATAAAACTGCCAAACCTTTTAGTTGGAATTTACTTATAACAACTGCAACACCATCTACAACTATTTATGAATTTCGAAAAAAGCAAAGTCAATGTTTTACTAATATTAGACTTGCGGATAATTGTGACTATGTAAAACTAGCTAACATGCCTGTTATCAACTGTTAAATTTGACCAAGATATTAATTTTAAAAAAAAGTCTTACAATCAAATATCCTAAACAAAACAAAAATCAACAAAAATTATTCCAAAAATCGAAATTCTCAATATAATCATTCCATGCTACCACAGCATCCCAGCACCGGAGGTAGTCTAAAGATCCCCTCAAGAACTCAGCTCGCCGGCTCGTCGGCGCATCAAATATTTCGGGGCGCAGGTAGTAACCGTAGTAGCCAATATTCACCTGCAGCAGCCACCTTTTATAAAACTCGAGCCTTCCCGCCCACGGCCTAGAAAAAGATGCGCTCCTACCTGCGCGCACGCGTCGGCCGAATCATTTTCAAGGCTCTCCCTACGACCCTCGTATATATATCTAATTCTAATACAGCTTTTATTGCCTCTCCCAGGCAGCGGCGGCGGCGGCTGCGTCGGCGGCGCTTCCGAGCCAATGAATTATTTGCGCCGTCTTCCTCTCTCTCTCTCTCTCTTTATCGCCTACTACTCCTCGCGCGCGCGCGCGCGAGTGCAACGTCCGAAGACTCCTGCTTGCACGTATATATGCCTACAGGTTCTCCGGCGCGCAAAGTAAATTGATTTCTCTATTTAATGCGCCGGTAGCCCTTGCGTCGAGCGCGTGTCTGTGTAATAAACAAAAATTATTAATACGAGTGCGCGCAAATAGTCGCGTTTTATGGGGGAGGCCAGCCTCGTTTTATAGAGCCTACGTGCCGCGTACTTAGACGGCAAGTTTGCTTTTTTCCTCTCTCTCTCTCTCCCGCTATCTACCGCTGCGGCGCAGCTTCGATCGGCCAAGCGGCGTTATAAATTATTTACAATTTTATTATACGATAGATTTATTTTCGATCGTTTCGCGGCCGCACGCGCGCTGCAAGTGTATATAACTGGCAGCGCGGGCGCGCTGCATTGCGAAATGCATGAATGTGTACATGGATACAGATCCGAGATCGTGCGGGAATTCGCGCGGGAGCGTTGCGACAGCTGCCGGTTAATAATTAATTAATTTCCCCGTACCCTCGAAATTATTAATTCGCGCTAAGTGTCGTTTTTCCGTTTCGAGGCCGCGTTGCGCAAGCCAGCGCGAGAAAACAAAAGCTGAATATTAATTTCGAGAAGCGCGCGCGCTGGAATCGACGTATGTAAAAGTCAGCCGAACGCCGAGCGGCTTAAATCAATGCGCCGGCCTGTATTCGCAGAATTCGTATTAGCGGTTCGATGAATGAGAAAAAAAAATGACGAGCACGCGGCGAACAATATATCCGAAGAGGAATAAAATAATTAGGCGGACAGAGTCAAACGAGAGTTGCGAATATGCGAAACGAGCGTATCGGCATGACGCGCGCCGATTTTCGTTTCGCCCGGTGCGTTAGCTCGCGCGAGTGACGCAGCGATCGTCGCGAATTTAAACGACTTGTAGCATGAGCAGTGCCGATTAATATCGGCGCCCCGGCCCGATGTTACATCGATTACACAAGGACGTAACAACCGCGTGCGCGCGCGGCTCCGCAGTGCCGCGGCTCGCGCTGTTGCGCTCTCGCATATGCGCCCGGAGTTATAACGTGTTCGTCGTGTAAATGCGAGTTATGAGTTGACGCTGATTTATAAGAATGCAGAGGGGAACAAATAATTCGAGGAGTTGTTGCTGGGTTTCTTTTATCTTGGGAGGATGGGAGCTGGTACACTGGTGGCATTGTTCTTGGTGATTGCTGAAGCGGTGCTGGTGGTGGATGTAATTTTTTGGTACTGAATTATTAGAAGAATGTGTCTTTACTTTTAATCCGTTTGGAAGAATATATTAGGCGGAATGTCTTCTTTATTCCAAAAATTATTCACAATGATGCCATTATATATCCGTGGTTGGAAACGCCTGCAACAGATATATAGAAAAACAAAGGTTATTCAACAAAATATGCTCTCACTAAACAATAACAATAAAAAGAATTACAAAATATATTTCACAATATACATTTCACCTGAAAAGCATCGGCATTTATCTAGATTTAATAAGCGCTCTAATAAGTGCCGGCGCGGCCGCAGATATAAAACTCGGATAATACCTACATCTAGATAAATACAGCGCCTCCCCAAGCGGCTCACCTCTCCACCCTCTCGCACTCCTCTCATGTAATAACGCCGAATATCTAGATAAGACTAGACGATTTTCCGCGAAGAAAAACTGCACACGGCCCGAGCCTCGGCGCATCAAATAAATACAACATCGCGAAATAAAGAAGCCCAGAGGGCCAGGCATTGTCGTCGTGTTATTTCCTCTCGCTCGATGCCCCGACATGCAGGTAATAAAATGGGGGAGGCTGCGCTGGGGAAAAAAAATATGGCCAGAGCCCCGTGTTTAATGCATGTATTCCCGGGCGTATTAAAGGCTCCTTAGGTGCGGGGCTGACTTTTCTATATATATATATGTAGGCTCGCGCCCTAGGATATTAGACGTTAAAGGTGGATTTATCTGGCTGAGGAGGGGGATGACGCGAGTTTTGCCGAGAGAGATAAGTGAGATGTACGCGCGATTGCCGGAATACGGTATGGTTTCGTGTTTAGAGGGAGAGAGAGATGGTTGTAATGGTCCTGAAGGATGGGAGTTTTTATCTGCGATTCTTAATTACGGATTTTTTTGTTTGCTTAGCGGCAGGATGGCTTTTGGATTTGATGGAATTGGACGATATTGCAGATCTCGGGGGCGATTTTGGGGAATGTACAAGTCATTTTGCAGATATAGGGATCTTGGTAGGAGAAAGTTTCTCGTGGAGGGATGATAGCGTTTCTTTTTAGACAGAATCGCAATTACGCAGGAAACATTGCGAAACTTAAAAAGAGTCACATTTTCAAACGCAGTAAGTTAATGAAATGGCCGCTCGACGCGCGGTAGTGGAACTTTTATCTAATCCTGAAACCTCTTATTTTGCAAAAAAAATTTAGCTTTGACAAACAGGGGGATTTGTACAGTTCATTTTGCAGGAGAACGTATGCCCGTCTCCCAGTAATGCGTCACATTAATTAAAGTATATTCGCCAAAGCATCGGTGAATAATTCAAAGGGAAAATGCAGCTAATGGAATGTTTCAAATTAAATTTTTACTTTACCGTGTATTTGCCAGTCTGCGCGGGATAAATGTTTGTTTTTAATTAAATTAATTCGTTAATTAAATGAGATTTCGTGCCTTTGAAAAGTTCATGTATACGGGCTTGCCGCAGTTTTTTGTTTACACGCAAAAATGTGTCGTTTGAAATAAAAATGAGTCGAGCAAAAAGGATCATTACTTTATTTAAATGTGCAAGATAGAAACGTAAAAAATTTGGTTCTTTGCATAAGTTATTTGCACCGGGATTTTAATGGCCATTTTCACAAGCACTCAAAGTCTACGTAATAATGTAAACGGTCCCCAAAGTACGGAATATTCATTTTTCTACAAAATAAATCAAATATAAGATTGTTAATATTAAAATGCGTGAAAAGTAGATGTCAAAACATTACGAAGCAGGCTTAATTCATAACAATTAAAATATTTCGATACATCTGCTTTCTTCATCATAAAAATTTCCTTCTCTCTTTAACCATCTCTCCAACGATTCAAAAAAAGATCTATCCATCTTACTCGAGAAACCCCTTAACATTCTTATTATCGCAAGAGCCGCATCGGCGCGAAGAATTTAACAAGTGAATAAAAGCCCGGTCGTCTTCGCTGCCGCAGCAGTAGCAGCAGCAGCAGCAGCGATTCCTCCTCGTTCGACTGGCCTCTCCCTCTCGGCAAATAAATTTAATGCTAATAGAGTCTCATTACGTATTCATAATATTCGTTCGTGACTTTTCCGCGTAAGGGCTTAACAGTTGCCGAGTATCTCGTTGCGTTTCGGCCCTGCTTGCTCGCGCGAGCGAGCCCTAATACACAGCTGAGAGAGAGAGAGAGAGAGAGAGAGAGCCAGAGCCGCACGCTACTCGCCGGAGCGCGAGGAACAATTACGTTTAATGCCCATGAAGGTTAACCGAGTAGTTCGCGTGCGAGTTAACAGTCGTGATGGTGTGCAAGCCCGCGCGCGCGCGCCCCTCGGAGAAGCAGGCTTTCTCTCTCTCTCTCCTCGCTCTTCCTTCTTTATATATGCCTTCGCCTCGCTTCTTATACGCGTTTTCGCGCCAGTGTATACTTATACTTCCTCTGGGCTGCGCGAGCGAGCGCGTCGAGGCCCATCTACGCTCGAAAGCGAGCCAGCGTCTCGAGGATATCTCTCGAGCTCCCGGACACTTTTGACACTTTGCGCATAATGCCGCGGGATGCTTGGAAACACAATGCGCCGTGCCGGCTGTCTACTGCGAGCCCAGCCTGTCAGTTATACTCTCCTCTCTCTCGCGCCGTCTTCGAGAAGTTGCGTGCGCGCCGCTGTATAATTGATGATTTCCCGAGCGCGCACTTTGCATTTTACTGAATCGCTCGGATTTTCGAGGGGCTCTCGCGCGCTAGAGCTTCGGCCTGCTGAATTTATGCTTTTTTAATCGCTTTTCTTCAATTGAGGTTTATTCTCTCTACTGGCTGATGTTCTGCGTTTTGTCGTAATTAAACTTGATGAATTATGCGCACATTGTTATTTTTAGACATTCTTACGCTGGTTCGTAGCTTTGCTTTGACTTGTACATTGCAAAGTTTTTAATTATTCTGATCAGGTGATTTACGTAAGACCTGCAGACGGCCTCATTTTAACCTATCCAAGCTTGTATTTGTTTATACGCGATACAGCAAGTGTTGTTGACTTGTCATTAGTCGTGCCCGCTTGTATATTTTTACCAAGCAAGAACATGTTTTCAAACACCCGATCCCACTTTATTATATCCTCTTTCCCCCCATAGCCAATCAGCCGAAAATTGAACAATCGAAAATCCTGTCCCAAGCCTCTCGATCCTCCTCCAGAAGTCACTATCCCCAAGCTCTCAGCGTGTAAGGGTCTCCCTCTCCTCCGTCTCCTCCTCGCCTCCTTCCTGCCATCTTTCTATCGTAAAACTGCAGGCTCTCTCTCTCGGACACTCGAAACGCTCGCGCGCAGATGCAGCTCCGCTCGCGCGACCACCAGCTGCCGATCTCTACGTCTCCTCTTTTTTCTTTTCGCGGCGCGCAGATCCCCCTTATATTGCCGCCTCTTAAAACTCGCACGCCCGAGAATAATACAGGGCCCCGCAAAAATCCGCGCGCGCAATTATGAGGCGCGAGGAATTTCGCGCGCGTTCGACGCGTGTATTATGGACCTGTGTGGGGCTGGCTGTGTGTACGTGCCTTTAGAGGGAAAGAGAGAGAGATAAATTACTTTGGCGTGTTTTTAATTAGCTGCGAAGGGGCCTCCGGCTGCTTTGTTTCTGCACGCGCTGCTTTTCTTTTATTTGGCGGTGATTCATGATTTTCGGTAAGCAGGCAGGTGTATATGCTGCCGAGTGCTTTGCTGGGGGAGTGTACACACTGCTTTTAATGACTTTTTATCGCTTCCTCGGGATTTATTGTTGGATGGATTTTTGGATATTTTTAGATACCGGTGGAGGGGTCTGGTTGATTTGGTTTATTTTTGCTTTTATAAGAGGAATCTGTAGCTGTATATTGAATAATTGAGTTGAGCACATTAAGCTAAGAGGATTTTAAATATTATTAACTTTACTTTAAAATAAGTATTTCTAAAGGAAGTTAAGGATTAAGTAATTATCTTATTATATTTTCTCTTTCAGTCTAAAGCTGTCTATGAAATATTTAATATGGTCTATACAGTTGACCTAATT
>JAPYZA010006536.1:0-14531 GCA_030522685.1 Eupelmus azureus
AAAAAAAAAACACACCACCCACAAGACAAATAAAACTCCAGCATGCCTAAACGCCCAAAAAATGACCCCCCTCCCCCCTCATAAACCTGACTCAATGAAAAATGTTCGTTCGGGGAATTACAGAGATTCCGGGGAGGACGCGTCGGCGGCACTGTCCGCGCGGCCCGAAACTTTCCGAGCCCGGCTGCAACTTGGTGGGCGAGGGATCGACGGAGGCAGCCGACGAGGATGTCGGCAGGTGCGTCTGCGGACATCCGGTGCTCTGGTGCCCCGAGGAACCCGAGCCCTATACCTACAAGACGAGGCACGAGTGCGAGCTTAACCTAGCCGCGAAGATGGCGTACGGTGAGTATATATGGATTTGGTTTTGCGGGTTGCGGGGAATCGATTGTTGCGTGGTTGGGAAAATTTGTTGGAGTGGAAAATTTGAGGTTTTAACTGCGGAGTGGTTAAGTGGAGGGGAAAATAGACGGGGAAAAAGTATTGGGTTAACTAACTAAACTTTGGGTAAACTTTGTCTAAACTGGGAAGTGGATTAAGGGAACTGGAGTTTGGAAAAAGTAGGTCTTTTTGGATGACTTTGTGGGGGTTTTCGAAATATCGGCTTTTTTTGTGACTGCGGAGCATTTCAATTTTCAATTTAACGGTCGAGATATTCAGCCATAATTTACGATATTCACGTTGAAATAGTAATTTTCTCCCATTGTTTATACATTTAGTGCACTTGAAACAGTCCTGCCGCCGTCTTCGATGAACTACCTCGCCGGAGGCTTGAATTTGAATATGAAATATTCCTTGTGCTGCAAGTAAATTGACTAATCAACTCGAAACTTGCCAGGGGAGTTATTATGATAATTGAAAAATATTTAAGCATTCGTTTTAGAAAATATAATTTCATATTATCTTATCTATATTTTTATTTATTGATAATAGCAGTTTAAATGACGTTCGAGTATATTGCTATAAACTTTAAAATTACAGACCGAAATTGAAGTAACTCTCGTACTAAAACAATAACTTAAAAAAAAAAGAAAAAACGGAAACACTCAGTGATAAAAATAGTTTTTTAATTAAAAAAGAAACTTCTCAGTTTTTAACAAGGTCAAGAAAAACTCGGCTTAATACCCGGCAAAAATAATAAAGAAAAATTCTCCCAGATATCACTTGTCTGCACCGAGTGGGACTTCGACTGCTCTACTTGTTCCAATTATTGTTGATATTATCTCAGAAATCAATAATCTATATTTATAAAAAAAAATTCGCGCACGTACATCGAGCCTGAAAAATGCAATTCGCTTCATTTTAAATTTCGTCAATAATTAAACGCCGGCTCGCTTTTATCAAGGCAAACAGCAAATAAAGCAGTCCTGATTTAAAAATTAGCAAACAATTTCTTTTTTCCACTTCTCATCGCTATCGCCGATATTGATTAATTCAACAAGCTTATCACCATAATTCACGATAAGCAATTAAAATAAACGAGCGGCAGCGCAAACATTTCAACATACGCGCATTTGCAAAATCCATCCCGAGCACTCTCGAGCATAAAAACAAAAAAATTCCCGTCCATACGCCCAAGGATAACGCATTTATTTCCGTCTAACGAAACACGCGTGCACATCGGATGCAAAAATCAAAGTTGCCTCTCCGCCCAGCCACACACACACACTCGCTGTGAAAGTAGGGCAAGAAAAGCAAGTCACTCGTTGGTCAAAGCTCGGTCGTACGCGGCAAAGGAGACAGCAGCAGTGGCAGCGGCAGCAGCGAGCCAGCAAAGAAAGAATGGCTCGCACAGAGGCAGGGACAAAAAAAAAGAGCGAGAGAGCCAGCAGAATAAAAGTTGTGTAAGCCGTAAGAGGACGCTCAAAAGAAGTTGGCGTGTTTCCTCGTCAATGCGCCCCGCTGCCACCGCATGCACACACGCGCACACACACACACACACACACAGATACACACAGAGAAGCGCGAAGGGACAGAACAATGGGCCAGAGACGCTGCTGCTCTTGTTTTTTCTCTTCTTTTCCGCGCGCCGTGTGCAGCTCCTCGGGATATCTTTCATTTCGCTCGGCGAGAGCAGCAGCGCGCGGCGCCGAAAGATCAGAGCTGGCACAAAACACTCCGGCCGGCCGCTAATGAAAAGAAAATATAAATAGAACCCGGGCCAGGGGAAAGCCCCGGCGCACAAGTGTGGCCGTTAATGAGAAAACGACGTGAGGCTCGAATGTTTTTTCTCGCCACCGGGCTTTCTTCCTGCCGAAAGTCCACCTCGTCCTGTATATATCACGGACACACACACAGACAAAGCTCGGCTGGGCGACGGAGAATAAGCAATTAACCGTCGTATATACGCTCCCCCAGGTGGAGAGCGCGCGAGAGAAGAAACTTTGCCCTTTCTTCCTCTCTCTCGCTTTTTTCTCCTCTCCGACTGCAAGCTCGTAAATTTGGAATCACTGGCGGGAGAGAGACCGTGCGCACCTCGGTTTATTAGCGAGAGCCAGGGATGACGTTGGACGGGACGATAGAATGTCCTGGGGACACGGGCGTCGTGTAGGGAGAAAAAAGGGAATCGAGAAGTTCGCGCGCGGGGCAAAAAAAGCCGCTGCGAGAGCCGTCCTGAGGGAGAGAAGGGAGGGAGTATCGGTTGAGTACTAATGTCGCCGCGCTGGAGAAAGAAGCGCTGTAATGGGGAAACTTTAATTAAGCTGTAATGAAATATTCTTTTTGCGCGCGTGTGGGGCTTCTTTCCGATGACTCTGGGAATTCCTCATGCGTCGGTGATGTATTTCACTCGATGGCTATAATTTTCAGGTGGATTATTTATTTCTCACGCTGCAAGCGACACTTTTTTTTAGATTTCTGCAGAAATTCGATGAAAGCGGATAGAAAGCAGAGCCGAGCTCGTCGATTATCATCGGCCCTCCGCCCAGAGAGCCGAGATTCCGTCGAATCAGATTTTCCTAAAACGATTATCCGCGAAACAGGGTTATATACAGCCTCCCTCTCAAGCTCTCCGCCTAACCAAATCAGCCCACGGACGAATTAATATAAAACTCAGGACCGAGAGGTGGCACATCGGTGACGAGACTTGATTAAAAACCCTCCTCCTCACCTTTCTCCAGCAGTTACACAGACTCCGGCGCGCGCGTCTCCGGTATTCCTTGTCCACGCGAACTCGCAAGTACGTAGTACAAAAGTAAGTTACTTTGTTACAGAAAGTTAAATTCGATTCGGGAGGGGCCGCGCGCAAAAGTTTAATCGCGTAAGTACTCGAGAAAGAGAGAGAGAGAGAGGGAGCTTTCGCACCTTAAAGGGGGTGAGAAAAAGGACAGCTCTGACAAGACCCCCTTAAAGTTTGCTGCAACGTGTGTGTGTGTGTGTGGATCGCGAATTGGCCGATCGAAGGGTATAGCCTGCATGGAGATGATGCCGAGGATTAGGCTGGGATGCAGTTTGTGAAATAGAGGAGCTTGCGACTGGAGAGAGAGCTTTTTGATTTTTCGAGTTTTTTTTCTTGGTAGGACGCGTTGCGCGGGTGGGCTTCGAAGCTTTACTTCTTTTCGTTTACTGCGAGCGGCGATGAAAAAGTTACGCTTTTTGCGCGAGCGCCTTGTTTTGATGCCGTATCAAACTGCCGGGAATAAATGCGGAGCTTAATTAAAAAGCTCCAGCGCCATTTACCTCTACGCTTTCGATACGTCCCGTACTTTTTCCCCACAGCAACGATAAATTTTCATCTTTCTAATCGCATTAAAAAAAATTTCTACAAAATACCATCCAACCCTCCATATCCCGGAGTTCACGCACGGCTGAATCAGCCTGATCACGCGGCCCTCGTAACTCAGCGTCATCATCTCTCCCTGCGAATCATTTCTTGCCCTCTCGCGCTCAACCACCCCCCGCACACACATTCACCTTGCGCGCTCTCAAAAGCCCTGACCCAATTAACTTCTCCGTGTCTCTCTCTCTCCCCTTTTCAGCCTTTTTATAGACATACCCTATATTCACAATTCTCGAGAGCCGTCTCATTCCCCTTTCCGCGTAGCCGTCGCTTCCCTCTCGGCGTGCGTTCGCGCGTGTCCTGATAGGATCTTTCAGCTTCCGCGCGCGCAAGCCAGAGCATCTAGCGTAGGGCGGAATAGCTGCATGCGCCGTCGGGGCTGCTTCGTTTACCGCGCTGTCGCGGCCAAATTGCGAGGAGCTGGGAGGCAGGTTGCTGGGCCCTCTGGAAATTTAAAGCTCATTATCGGGAGGCGCCGGGCTGTTAATAGAGCTGGATGTATGTTACGGGGCTTGGAGGTGGAGCGAGGTTGGGGCGAACATTTGATCTTTGATCTTAGATGGGGAGGCTGGATTAGGTGGATGGGTTTTTTCGGGGGTTGAGGGGATGGTTGAATTATGGAAATTAGAGGCTGGTGGAGCGTTATTTGAGCGCTGGTTGGTATCGCGGTTGTTTGGCTGGACAGAGGTTCGGTGTGGGTATGTAGAGGTCGAGTTAATTTTGAACGGGGGAAAGCAGCGAATTGATTAAACATGTTTAGTATTAATGTACGATTGTAATAATGTAAATTCACTTTACTATCGATACCAAAATGTGAAACTCCGCTTTCGAAATTCCGATATCTTTTAGTCCTCTAAAACCCAGTTATTAAGCGATATCAAATATTAAAAATCGAGAAGCAAAACAAAAAACCAATGCACACTGCGTCATTCGCATTTACAACCCAGGCCGCACTATTCACCCAAATAATCATAAACCAGCAATACTCGCCATTAAAATTCCCGACAACAATTCAGGCCAGCCGCCTGTAAAAAAAACGACAGCCCCTTCAAATAAAAACCAGCCGGTCAAACATGCCGCCAGAGCAAATCGCCAGCCCCGGGAAAATCAAAAACTAGTTTATGACACGCGCCACCCGCATCACTCCCATATACACAGCT
This sequence comes from Eupelmus azureus, assembly GCA_030522685.1. Classification (NCBI taxonomy): domain Eukaryota; kingdom Metazoa; phylum Arthropoda; class Insecta; order Hymenoptera; family Eupelmidae; genus Eupelmus; species Eupelmus azureus. The sequence continues at coordinate 4,939 of JAPYZA010006536.1, forward strand.
CCTCTCGCGTCTCGATCCAATCGGCTTTTTGCCCTCTCGTCAGAACTGCTGCCTCGGCTTACATATACATACACCCTCACAAGTGTGAAAACGAACAGACACACACACAGAGGAGCACGCGAAAAAGCGATGATTTTTATTTGCTCCTCGAGATGGGTTTCTCGCGCGAATATCGCTTCCCCCGGCCTCTAAATGGATTCGGACAACGGCTCCTTGTGAGCCGGCGCGCGAGAGGAATTGGAAATTCCTTTGAAGCTGCCTCTCTCTCTCTCCTCTGTACACGCCTCTACTTTGCCTTTCTACCCCCTCCTCCCTTACTCTATCTACTCTTGCGTTTAGGCACAGGCCGATGAGCATTATGCCAGCCGCCTCTTCGTTACGCCACGGCGTGTATATAGTATATATATCGATTCTTGAGAGACGAGCACGCGAGACGTGTAAGTTTGATGTATCCCTCAGGTGGCCTGATCCTCTCTGCACCTCTTTTTTCTTCGCGCCCAAGACTTGCCTCGTTAATAATAGCTCGAACGCGCTCGCCTCTGCGGGGAATACAGGCCGCTCTCTGGGGCTGTGTCTCTCTCTGTGTATACCTCGCCGAGGGATGTATATACACACCGAATTTCCCAGTCCCGCGGAAAAGTGGAGAGAGAAGGACTGGGGAGCTTCTTTATCGAGGGATAATTGATGCGATTCAAGAGCTCGTTAGTGCGCGATTTTAGCTGCGCTGCTTTTTAAAACGGAGCTTGCGTGTGTAGTACGTGATTTTATGTTGCGGAACGGCGAGGATTCGCTTTTGAAATTTTTGAAAACGATGCGAGCGAGCTGGCTAATTAGCGGAGCCGCTTATGAGCTGTAAATTTTTGAAATTAAAAATTTTCCAATTTCGCTGGGCCCCTTGACCGGCGCAAAGCCACTCGAGGCCGGGAATTTCGTAAGAGATAAAATGGCTACTTTATTTGCCGGCGGTTTCTGGATTTCTGGATTAACGAAAATTGCGACAGTCTCAAACCCGCGATTTATAGAGCTGGCTATTTCTCACTTTGGTTTCAAAGAAAATAATGTTGAAAAAAAGGTTAATGGTATATACCTGTAATTTTCATCATTTGATCAAATCTACATCGGAATGTACGTGACCTTACATAATTAAGAAACTAACCAAAAGATTCAAAGAAACTTTATTAACCATAAAGATTTTATCTGACCTATATTATAAATCAAAACAAGAAATTTTCCTCACGCAAGAATAATAAATTGAAAATTTTTTCCTCCTCCAATCCTTAAAATATACAGCCCTCACGCGGCTCGATATTTCAGCGAACCGATACGCTCTCAGCTTCCTATATATCAATTATCCTCAAGCTCTCAGTGATAATACGTCGTTGCCGAGCGCGAGTAGCAAGAAAGGCGATTAAAACCAGCAGCGGAATCGAAAAAAAAACCTACACGGCCAACTAAATGAGCCCCTTCAAATAGCTCTTGATTCATCTAGTGAACTCACCACGACCACTGCTGCCTCTCCTCTTTTTTGGCACAGAAATGTATAGATACTCCGACGTCCTCTTTCCATTATCTCGATTGAAACAAATTATGGCTCACGTGCGGTGGTGCGTTTTCCCGTTATTCTTTTTCCCCTTTTGGAGTTTCCGCTTTTTTTCTCCTTTTTTGTTAAGAAAAATTTTTCCGATCGTGATCTTCCGATGGCCAGCGCTGGGCTCCTTTCAGTTCTCTTTCTTTTTTTTTCAGCGAGCGGCGATTTTATGATTGGTTTTATCGGTTTTTCCGTTTTACACGGGCGGGGTTTATTGAAAATTTTAACATGAAATTTAATGCGCTGGAAAAATAAAAACGTACACAACCGCGACCCGGAGATGTCCTGATTTATATTTCAAATAAAGGAGACGGTTGATGGCAAAAAATAGGTCTTTGGAAACAATATACCCTTTTGGTTTAAATGAGCTTGCGTTTCCGATAACTCAATTAATTTCGACAACATTATCAGCTCTGTGCTCCTTCATTGCGATGTTATTGGCCGTTAAGCAAGCGAACCTGTCGCATAAAGCTTAAACACGTCAAAAATTTAACCGGAATATCGGAGATAAGGTGGAGACGCTGACTTTGTTATTTTCGCATCAATAAATCCGACGCTGGCCGAGCTGAAAAAAAACTGATAACGCTAAAGTTCAGAAGTTTTAATTAAATCCTATTTCCAGTAGTTACCAACAATTTGTAATAATATCACCTTAATATTCACAGCACACGGAATAGAAATAGTTTAAACGAACAAGTTATTAAAAGTTAACAAAAAGTTTGAGCTGTATACTAATTATTAATCTGCGAAATTAATCTGGTAAAATTTCTCGCTTAACTTTGATTTGATTTAATTGTGGTTATTCTGTGAATTTCGATTGCCGGCGTGAGTTTCATCAGCACTAAAGTTTTTTGAACAGTTTTCGTAAATTGTCTGCTGGCATAACAATGCGAAAATATGATAATACTGGCACGTACTTCAATTAAAAGAGAAAATTTTTTGTTATTGTTCCTGGGTTATAAATGTTAACAAGTTTTCAATTGATTTTTAGTGATTTTTATGGCAAATATCAACATTTTAGTTCTTTATATTTACATGAACAAATATAAATGTATATTTACCTCTTAAATGCTTTCTATATTCTAACTTAAGTAGTAGCAGTCCTTATACGCTGCAAATTCAAGTGTATAAACGTTCTAACATGGGCAATTGGTACACACTTGGATTTGCAATTTAATTTTCAAACATGAATTTTAACTAATAAAATTCAACTCGATCATTTTTTCTATATATTTCTTAATTGTTATATACAAACTAAAAGTGAATCAGAGAATTTAATTAATTTCTCATTTATACACAAAAGTTGACAAATTCTTAATGAGTTTCCAACTAGCTTTCATTAACCCAATATTCCACTTCCAACAACCAATTACAAAAAAGCCTCAATTAATCCAAACAAATTACCCAACCCCGCAGTAAAAAGCAAAGATCCCATCTCGCAATGAACTTTAACAATCCGCAAATGCCAGCCGTAACGACAAATATTTCAAATGTCAATTCGTATTCCGTGCGCAAGACACTTCCGGGCCGGCGCACACGTGCGCCAGCTCAAGCGCACACGCGTATAGATACGTGGGGAGCTGCGAAGTTGGCAGCTGCGCTTGGAGCGCAACGCATATTACGTGTTAATTTAATTTGTTTGCATTTCAGACGGACTATACGAGACAGCGGAAACTCCGACAGATAACGGTGAGTCGCCTTATTTAATTAGCTAACTTGGGCCGGGCTGCTGCAAGCGCGCTGAGAGCCACCTCCGCGCCAAGTTGCCCCCCCTCGAATCTTAATTAGGATTGTTTAGTGCTCATAGGCGATTGAGTTTAACAGATTAAAGTAAACTTGCCAAGGAATAATCTGAACTGAATTTAGTCGCTGCAGAGAGTCTTAAGAGAGTGCGAGATAGACTGCTTATGGGCAGTCCTTACCCCCCGGAGCTAGAGCTTTATACCGGCCCTTTTCATACAAAAGATATCGATCGGCTCAACTTTCGCATAGCTCTTTCTCTCCTCTTTCCCCCCCCCTTTTTTTTATCTTATAATAAAACTTTATCAAGCTGTACAGCGTGAATCTACAATTAAGTCGGGCCAGTAATGAATTTTCCACTGCCAGGCGCGCGCGCGCCGGATTATTTTCTTCTTCTCTCACTCGCTCACTTTCTCTCTTTTTTTTTCCACCAGAGCAGCGCCTAGCCGAGGCCAGCACAATGGCAATATTACGAGATTTGCGTAATGCGATTGGCTCGCGCGCAAGAGAGGAGGGAAAGCTGCGAGAGGGAAGTTGTTTGTTAATGACTTTGGCACTGACGAACGTCGTTAAATATGCGAATTTACGAGTGGCCCGGCGCTTTTAACTTCGTTTCCTAGACAAATTAAACAGTTTTCCAATACGCCTTTTCCCCGAGTTTGTTTCGATTAATTTGCGGGGGCAAATTATTTTATTTAAGGGAGTCGCCTGGCCCACTCTCGATGTGCGGTGTCGTTTCGATTATAACAGCTGCTTCGCACGTTAATTACTGCGTGATGGGAAAACACCGCTTTTCAAAATTTACTTTACAGAAATTTAATTTACTTCTGATTCTATTTATTTAGCTGGTTAGTAAGGCAAAGTGCGCTTATAGCATATTGATTGCTGCTTTATTAATCGCGTTAATAAATACAAACGTGTCTTTTTTTCCAGATTGTAAACAATTTTTTTTCAGCCTTTTGAAAGCACGCGGGTTATGGCTAGCTCCGCTTTACAAATCCTCCTTTACCCAGCCATTCCCCTTTTCAGAAGTTCACATACGTTTTCCAGGATTCCGTGAAACGGCATTCCTGTAACATCTGAACGCAGAGATATATCATAAGCTTCTGGGCCCGGCCTTTCGTGGTCCTTTCCTGCACGTAGCGTAAGGAGAGCTTTAGATCTTCCGAGCCGGAGATTTTTATCGTGACTCGAGATGCGGCTCGAAGATGTTTTGTGCGAGCTCACGCGACGCGGAAGAAGTAGCAGAACTAATTATGGCCATTGTTCTTTTATGCAGGCATTGTTTGCCGGGATAATAGGTCCTTTACCTGGTTGTCGAGCGGTAAACGATGGCTGCCAAGGGGATCTGAAACTTTCGAATAATGGACGATTTTTCAAATTTCATAAATATAGTAGAATTATGACGGCGGTTGTATTAAGCTCTGATTGAGGTTTGTTCAAAAGTTATTTATAATTAAGAGAGTCCAAACAAGAAAAATTGGGTTGAAAGATTGACGAAACTTTTAATCTTGATTGTTTCGCGTTTATAGCCCTCAGTGAAAATTGAATCTATTATTTTATCAGTTAACAAGTTTAGTTTTTCGGCCAATTTGCGAAATCTGGACTAACTTTAGATTAAAGTGAAACCTTTTTATAAACTGATCTTTAATTAGCGTTTCATTGGTAAAGTGTTACTGGTGGAGTTGGCTTGGTTCAATTGTGGGTATTAAATATAGCTTTAAAGTAATTCAGTTATTACAGATGGTATTAATAAATAGAATCAGCGATATTATTTTTGCAATATTTAAAATTAAAACGTTCGTGATTCTCTAAAAAAGATAAAGAATTAATGACGATGAAAAGATAGCTGGTGGAATCAAGTTATAATTGAATTATGCAATGATACATACATACTGATGAGTATCTTCCTTTACCTGCTACTACTCAATTCGAACTGATAAAAATACTTTTTTTTATAGTAACAGTCTATTTCGGTTAGTAAAACTAATTTTGATTCAAGTCCCTTTTAACTCCTTTTAACAACTTTTATCGACACAAGCTTTTAGTTTAAAAAAAGACAAGAGTAAGAACGAAAATTTAAAGCGAAAATCTTTTATGAATGCTCGCAAGTACAGGAAAATGCAAATTCAAGTTTCAGCTTACTCGGTATTTTTCAATTTTTTATAAATATGTAAAATTTATCGATCCACAGAATTTATGAGCCATTACCGGTTTACTCTGTATAACGTGCAAAAGATGAGAGGATTTTTTAACGATTAGTATCTTTTAAATATTGACTTTTTGTGGGGGAAAAAAAAATTTATCGCAGCCAACTTGGATATATTCCAACTTTTAACAGATTTTTTTCAAATTGATTTTAAACAGAGCCCGGGAAGCGCTCGGTGCAGTTTTTGTCCGCATATTTCCTCGTTGCCTTTTTCTTGCCCCTTACGACCCCTCCGAAGAAAAGTCATAAATGGAATCTTTATCGGAAAGCAGTCTGTCTGCACTCATCGAACTGCCAACTTGGAAACGAGTCTCTTCACTTTTACAGTGATAAAATTGTTACTATCAATCTAATATTTTATGAAGACGTACAGTTCAAACTTTTTTTAAAGTGATTTTGTAATTGAATGGAGTTATTTTTATTATTACCTTGCGCGCTATCTAAAGAATCGTTAATAATTTTTTCGATGAAATCTATATTTTAAAAATAACATGTACTTACGTATATATATATATATTATATATTTCTTGACATTTCATTCCGTTTCAACGAGTCTTGGCATTTCATTCCGTTCCGATACACTTTTCCATTTTAAATTGACCATATCGTTTCGTTTATTAAATGTACAAATAAGAAACTTCCTGGAACTCTGGAAAAATGAAAAATTATTTTGTCACGTGTTTCTCTGTAAATTTTAAGCTCGATTTTTCGTCCGATTTTCATTATTGATAAAAATGTTTGTAATGGCAGGATAAAGTAGGTCACTTTTACCGAAACAAAATAAGTCAGAATGATAATGTTTAATGAAGAAATAGAATATTTATAAATATAAATACAATACTAATTAATTACTAAAATTATTTTGAGATTTTTTGTACATTATCATGAGTAGATTATAAAATTTCTGTTCAATGTAAGTATATTCGTAAATATTAAAAATTAAACAAAAGAAATAACTCTGTTTTATGTTTATAAAAGTAAATATAAAAGCCTTCAGAAACGAGGTCAAAATAACACGTATTATATTATATTATCTGTTTTACAAATTAAAAAAAAAAAATAAATAAAATAGGTCTTCGAGGAATCAGTTTCAAAATACATTTTAACAATGTTTTCACGGTAAATAAATACAGACGTCTATTTGAGTATAACTATCTTTTTTTATTTAATCCTTTGATTTTAGCTCGCATTCTTGTTAGTACACCTATAAGTACAATTTACTTTATTAAATCAATTATAACTGCATCCTCTCAAATGTTCTCGGGAAACTTCTTTTAAATTCATTTTCAAATTCAGCCTCTCCATGTTAGAAATTTTATGCCCCTTGGGTATTATTCTTTCTGAACTTTAACCGCATTTTCTAATTTATTCCTTACTTCGATAAATTAAACTTCCTTTTTTTAATCTTCCACTTCCCCTTCGCGCACCGCAAAAATAATACAGACGATGAGGCTGTTAAAACAATCTGATATAGATTTCCACCTTTTGCTCCCAAGTCACCTAGTCTTTTTACGATTCATATATTCCAAAAAAATTTCTCCCTTCTTCTTACAACGCAATAACAAACCGGAAGAAAAGACTATAAAAACCTTCAGTCTCACAACCACCAAAGTACCCTTTACCCTCCAGCTCCGACCTCTCCGACGATTCTGTTTTATTAAAATTTCCAAAACGGCCTTCGGCCAGAACGCACAGCGGCTCTTTCTCTATCTCCCTCAAAGGTCTCAAAAAGAGCTTGGCTGGGCAACTCTCCGCTGCGCAGAGCCAGAGACCAAAAGATTTAGAGGGGCATTGGCGTAAGATTGATAAGACGAGCTCTCTCACCTACACACACACACCCAAGCAGAAAGTTGCACTGGTAGGTGCAATGCGCTTCCTCGGCCACACATATCGCACCTCGCGCGGAATGCAAAGGAAACCTGCAGTCGAGAGAGCGCACGCACAGACACAGACACACATCCTTTGCTGGCCCCGAGGCGAGTTTTATCGGGGCGCACGTATCACTTTTCTCCCGGCCGCGATCAAAGCTCCCGGAACTTTTTGCGCGCCCGGCGATCTTTGAAGTTTGCAGGAGCTCTCTGTATAACGGATAGCCGTGGAGGGAAAAATCCTCCCCGCATTCGGAATGTCTTGCTCGCCCAGCGCGTCCGGGAAATTTTTCTTCGGTCAGAGTTGTAATATCGTGGGAGAGAACGGATGGACGATGCTGCTGCTGGTTGCAAGCTGAGGTTACAGAGCTGGATGTATAGATGTGAGGGGGAGTGGGACTTTTTGTTTTATAGCGAGTGTTGGCTGTACTGGGGAAATTTAAGCAGCTTTTCTTTACGGGCGATCAGTTAGCGTCGGGCTTTTTGCTGGATGGATGGAGAAGCTTTGGATGGGGATTTGTAGTGGATGTGGAGAGGGAAAAATATGTAATATTCAGTTGTGCGTGATTATTGGAATTTCTTGATTTCCTTTTAATGGAGGTAATAAAATTTGATAAAGAAAGTATCTTATCGCTTATCTGATGTTGAAAATAAGAAAAGTCGTTCTTACAACACATTCGAATATATTCCTACAAGAACTCATTACACCCAGACATTCCTCAACAAACATTTAACACGATAACTCAACCTTCCACCAAACCTCCAAATAATCGTAACTCGCTCGCCCACACACCCCCCAAAAGAAAATAAAACCCCGACACTGTAAATACAATTACTCAGCATCGACCTCTTCCCCCCAGCATTCCATCCCTTTCTCCCACCTCCAATCTCCCCGTCAAAAGAAATCATCATTTGTAGTCCGTCCGAAAATTCCCTCGGAATCCCCCATTGTAGCCGGCTCCACGATGAAATCAAATATCGCACCTATCCCCCGGCTTTTGTCAACTCGCGCGTGTACACGCAGAACCGAGCGAATAAATACATCTCCGCTGCGTAATCCTCTTTATAAAACGGGCCGCGCGTGTATATATCGACGAGCAAGTCGACGCCCGCGCGCGTCGCACAGATGTTTATGCAGCCCGGCTGGAGCGGGGACGGGTTATCAGAATCTTTGAATTCGAAATCGAGCCGGTCCCCCTGGGCACGCGTCGATCGATTCTCCCCCTTTCGATCGATGTATCCATCCGGCTCTCCTCGCAGAAGCGAATTTATTCAGGCGCCTGGGATTGAAGGGATTCCGCCTCGATGCGCCAATTTACGCGGGGCAAGCTAAAAAGCGAGCCGTGTATATTTGCGCCTACGGGAGGGGGAGACGCGCATTGTTTCTTCGGCTGGCGGTGGGGAAAAAGGTGGCGCTTCGTCTTTGTTACGGCTAGGAGTGGAGTGTTTATGCGTGTAAACGAGATTTATTATATCCCTTGCCGGCGGGGGAGAAGCTGCTCTTGCCTCCTTATCTATTATTTTATTCGGGAGATCGCGGCGGGCTCTTTCCGCCCCGGCACTCGAAAGCTTTCTCCATTTCGGGCGCGCAAACAGCGCGCCACTTGGCCAACTATTGTAATAACTCCTAGTTATATAACCTCCCACTCCGAGCTGCTCGGGACGCTCTTCCGCTCCCCCCCTTTTCTCTCTCTCTCTCCATCTCCGCCTCTCTTGGTAACCTCCTTGCCAAAACGGAGCTCTCTAGACCTAGACTTTTCCTCTTTCGGTCTGTATCTAGCGGGAGTCGTTGGGATAGTGGTGAGCGGAGAAAGAAGGTAGAGGGATACATGCGTGGGTGGGGTAAGGTGGACGAGTGCTAATTGCACTGCCGGCGGTTCTGGACTGCGAGATGGAAAAGTCGTGATTGCGGAGTGGGTGAGTCGATGGGTGATGTTACGATGGGGTAATGAAATTTGGGGTCTTTGCGGGTCTGATTCGTAGTAGAAAAAGAAGTGGCAGTATAATTTTTTTTTAAATCAAGTTTTTAACAGTGAAATCTAGTTGTTTTTATTCGAACACTACAAAATATAACTGGCATCATAAATATAATACCGAGAACAGTATACAAATCATAAAAAAGAATTTTATTTCGTCGAATAACACGCAAAATATCCAATATTATATTTTCTACATATCGTCCAAGTAG
>JAPYZA010006537.1:0-31732 GCA_030522685.1 Eupelmus azureus
ATAATTTTGCGGATAGTTTAAATTAGACGAGAGTAGAATAGAGTTAAAGATTGAAAATGCATCGATATTTACCCTAATGACTGTAAGGGGTTGGGGGAAGTCGTATCCTCCCGCCAGACGAAAGCCCCATGGCCGGTTGTCGAATTTCGTAAACTTAATGTCAAGAGTCGCCATGGTGCTCTACATCTAAAAAAGCGCACATTTGTTTTTCCTTTTCTCCAAACACGCATATATTTTGCCGGCAATCACAGTTGCACTTTATGAGTCACAATTTTTTTTTTCTTGAAACTTTATAATCATTTTCAGTCGGTAATATTAACTTTGGTGTCTACACGCTTCGCTCATTGTTTACAATTTTCGCCATCGCTGACATTACTTGTATTTAAGTTCTGAGACTGAGTAAAATAAAGTTTTTTAAAAGAGTTACTTAAAGAATCGTATAAAAAAATATCAATTCATTGGTCGGTATGCTGGTTTTGATACAGCCGGTAACCAACGAGTCGGTAAATTGAGGTTTTTAAATCTATTTATGGGGATTTCTTGATGTACATGTAAAATTTATTTACAAAGTTTCTAATGATATTATTTTTAATTTTTCAGTTTCTCAATACTGTTGTAAGATAAAAAATATCAAAAACTGTTAATATTTTAAAAAATTATAAATTCAAAACATATTTCGTAAATTACAATTATTGTGGTAAATTAAAGTCCTGACTTTTAAAATACGTTTTTATCATAATTCATTATACACCGAATTAATTTTACCAAAAACAATTTAATGCAATTTGCAAACATGCATAAAACTGAATTTCACAGATTCTTAAAATCAACCACCCAATAAATCCTAAAAAATCATCTTTGCACCTCAGCAAAACCCCACCCCCCATCCCCCTCCCCACCAAAAATAAACCCATCCAGCTCGCGCTCGAAGCTACAAAAGCCACCGGCTCAATAAAAATTCCTCCTGCATACATTCCGATCGTCATAGACTCTCGCACGCAGTAGCCGCACGTGCAAAAATAAACCCGTTAAGCTCGGCGCTTCTCCTCTAACAGAGCGGCGCATCGATCACTACAAAACCGTCCTGCGACTCTGGCGCGCGCGCATTACATAACCCCCCGGTTCACATAACAAAGGAGGCTCGCTCTCGGCTCACGAAAGCCCGGAGAAAGACCAAGAGAAGAGAAGCCTAGCATCCCGAGCTAAACGAGGCCTCTGCGCTCGGCTTTCGCCAGAAATTCGCGACCGACTCTAATATAATAATAAATGCCGGTGCTAGTTGCCCACGTGCCGGGTGTATTAGCCGCGCGAGGGGGCTGAAAGAACGCGGAAGCTCCGGAGTATACATATCCGGGCGCGAGGGATATTTTCAAATAGATGGGACGTAACTCTAGGAGTCGCGGCCCGATGAGGGATGCGAAACGCGAAAAAGGCTGGGGGGCAAAAAAGAAACCGGAGCACGCCGATATAATAATAGAAAAGCAGCTCCGGTGGTGAGGCGCGTATTAGGAGCCGTTATGCGCCTGGGCTGACTTAGCGCGGTGCGCCGGCTTGATTTTCGGATTGCGATTTTTCGATCGGTTGGTTCTTAGCGTTGGTTTGATTACGGTTAATTGGCTTACTTTTTTTTTATTGTTTTTTTTAAGCGTATTTATAATGGCTGATAGGCGTGTGATGATGAAACGTTTTTACAAAGTTTTTTTTTAATTTCTTTTGAAAAAATTAATTATGTATGAGATTCGAATTCGTACTAAATGCGTGATATATTGCGTAACACCATTTCCCATAAATGTAAAATGGACCATTAAAAATAATCAAATCCAAAAAGCATTTCCAATGATAAAAAAAAGTAAAAATGAGCGCGAATAGAAAACATAAAAAAATAGATCACAATTAATCCAGATACTTATATGGTGAAAAAATCTCGGAGCTGGTCAGAAGCGATCACGTAAGCTCGGCTCCGTGCTCAGCTCCTCTCGGATGTAAACAACACACGCGCATACTCATCATGTATCACAAGGCACACAAGAAAAAAGCGTCGGCACAAAGCGAGGTTTTCTGGGATGGGTGAAAAGCTAATGTCTCGTTGCGATTCTACGTAAATACATCGTCTGCAAAATGCGTATATGCGTATGTGAGCGATAGGCGAATGAGCGAAGGTGTGAGTATACATAATCGCATCCAAAAAAAAGTAACGTTTTAAAAATGCCAAAATGTCAGATAAATAAAAGCGAGAGTTAATAAAAAAAAAAAATGAAGCGAAAAACAATGCCGACAGCTGCCATAGGGAGCTTGCCGCCGAGCTTGCGAGTCTCGATTACAGAAAAAGCGCGCGTAAAGTGCAAAGGTGAAAGCTCGCGGGGGGGGTTTATATTTCAAAGCTCTGTGGTCTGCACGCCGCTGGAACTCTGCTCACTGCAATGCGAGAGTGAAGCTCCGGCTGCCGCCCGGTGCACAATGTTTGTACTTTGATAAGACTGCTGCTACTGCTGGGCCGTCGCGCGGATCGAGAAAAAAAAATAGAGACAAACGCACACGCACAAGCGAGAGCGAGAAAGTGAGCTTTTTCGTCGGCTGGATGCGCCGCGGCGAGCGCACGACACTTGACTGCACCGGCTCGCAAGCTCCTCTGGCTGGCTAAGCTCGCGGTGGCCAAGCTCCAGGGGTGGGGCGGAAAAGGGAAAATCTGTGTCACGATAAGCCCTGCCAACCTGAGATCCGCGCACGCACGCCGGCTGCGTATATAACTTTGTACCCGCTGCAAATATCCCGGCGATGCGAGCAGAGAAAGATATATGGAGGGAGAGAGTGAGAGAGGAGAAGATGGCCTCGTGGAGTGGTACCGCTGCAGCCGAGGCTCCGATCTATTTACTGATCGATTCTATTTAGATCGAGAGCCTCGATCTCGTTAACAGGCGCGGCGGGCGCCGCGTGGACTTGGGGCCGCGCCGCGGATCCTGCGCTCTGTGGCTATAGATGTGCCTGAGGGCTGTAGAGGCCCTTGGGTGTGTGTGGGGGTTTGGATGGTTTGAATTTTTGGTTTTGCTATTGGGGATGGGGAAAGTGCTTCTTGGCAAGGGTTGGGTTGAGGTAAGAGGAGATTTCGTGGATTGGAAGATTAGGGTCGAAAACATGTGGGGCACGGAATATAGTTTGCGAGGGGAATCGTTATTAAGCTTATGGGCTTTGAATGATATTGATATGATGAAGGGCAGGATAAATACAATTTTTGATTTTTATGGAATTTTAAATATTTATTGATAAATTTGCTACCGATTTTAATGAAACAATGACGACAATTTTAACAGCACCTTTTTAAATGCACAAGATATTTTTATGAATTTATTTTTATAATGAAATGCAAATTTAGAGCGTATGAATTTTCATCGGATTTTCATGATCTCTCGGATAATGAGACAAGACAGGTGTGCAAAAGCACGCTTAAAACATCCAGAGCCGAGAGAAACACGCAAAACCGCCGCGTGATTCTGTTTTCAACTGAAAATTAGAATTTTGTTTATTTAGGGATGTATGACTGTTATGTAAAAAGTGAAAACATCCGGCATTACTTGAATTAGAAAGTTTATTTATGTCGCATCGTATATATAAGGTTTGTATCAAAGTCGTATTTATATTTAAGACAATTTATTTGTTTTTAACAAAGCCATTAATTTAATTCAATCAAATGTATAAATACATTTATCAGTATTTATATGTTGCTTAAAAATTAATTAATCTAATCAATATCTACAGAAGGAGAGAATTATATGTATAGATAAATGTTCTGTAAGAAGTTAATCAAGTTTTAATTAATATAATTTTTTAATTTATAAATATTAATTTTTACAAATAGTGTATACAATTATCATTTAAAAAAACTTATTAAGACGCAGTTTCTAGAATAGCATACACACAATAATTAGATATGAGTAACAATTTCGAATTTTAAAATTGTAACACAATCATGTCGAATGAAAATAAAATACTAAAGTAAACTTTAGCAGGAAAATTTGTAATTTCAGTTGTACAATCAATCAAATCACAGCGTGTATCATAATAATGAAAATAGTTTTATTTTATTACTTTTATTGGCAAAAACAACGTGGAACGTCAAAGCCTCATGTTTATCATTTTCGTATAGTTAAAATGCACAACTGAAACAAATGCGGCGCATTTCGAAGATCATGTGAACTGACGATTGTTTGCGTCGTCAACAGATTTTCGGTCTACCGCAAGGAAATTAAGGTTGCCAGCCCTATTTGTTTATAATTCATTAACCCATTGGATACATTTTCATTTTCTGAGCTTAAAATAGATTTGCTTAGATACTAAATTATTTTTGCTATTAATTCAAGGGTCTTTGTGATTAAAATAAATCTATTAATATTAGAGTATTTAATAGAGAAAAACTTTGGATACTTGTTATCTATTTTTTTCACTTTTTATTTTTATGAAGTTTATAAATGTTTTTTTAATATTAAGTCAAACAAATTCTACTTATTGATTCAATAATAAATTTATTTACTTTTATTATCTCTTACATTTAAAATATTCTATTTTTACCATGTGCATTGGAAAAGAAACTCAGAAAAATAATACATTTTAAAATATTATCTTAATTATCAAAAGTTTTTTTCATAGAAATATATTATTTAGATATAATAAAAATTCATTTTATAATAGCTAAACTAGTTGTTCATTTTAATTAAAATTAATAATAGAATTTTAAATCATAGTTTAATAAAATCACTTTACATTACGCTTGTACAGATAGTATCTCTATTCGTTCGGTAAATAAAAACGAGACACAAGAGCTTTCAATAATTGCATGCATCATTCAGATAGCAATATTTTTATCAACATCAAAATTTTCCTGCTTATCCATTCTTAAATGACAATATCTCATTTACAGCGCATCGGTGTACACACACGTCAAACAGTTTACATTTTGCACTTTTAATTGCCCGTAGATAAACTGCACTTTATAATTAGCTCATAAAATCGTCACGTGTTCTTTTTGATACACAATGTTTTCTTATGACTGTCTTTCACGTTGATGTTTTTAATAAGATTTTATAATAAATAAAAAATTTTAGCAGCATACTTATCAATCAATCAATCTTTTTATAATGTAGATAATATAAGAACATTGTAAAGTTAACATTTTAATAAAAATGGAAAATATTAATTCTTATTAAAGCAAAATTCATGTTTATTTACATCTAGAATACAGTTTTTAAGTGTACAAAAATATTACATATACGCATTTTATAGATTAATTCTTGTAAATAAAGTAAATTTCTAAACAGTAACTCTATTAATCACCGTTAATTTCAACAATATATTTTTCAATAATATACATATTTTTCCGAAACATACAATTTTTACACGGCAAACGTTTGCACAACAGTCATTACATACTTTTATACGCATACTCTCTCTCCTTCTTCCATAAATTCATAGATCAGGTCCTTAATTTTCTTCTCGTAAGTCGGATCTTCTTCCAAACTTTTCTGTATAATATCATACCTATTCGTATGATCTAAAAACCACTCGGCTACAGCTTCTGGATCATTCATCAGCTTATTAAGCTCCTCGGGCTTCAAATAAATGCCAGGCAGATACTGCGTCGCGTAAGCCATGCCAACTATTCTGTGCTCCTTGTAATCCGTCAGAAGATCTTCGTACGGCGGAACTTCCGCCTCGCTGTTATTTTGAACCAGCGTCTCGCGCAAAGCCGAGTAGTAATGTTCAAACATATCGTACTTAAATTTTTTGCGAAATTCCGGAGTCGTCTGCAAGTGCAGCAGCATAGTCATATCGATCATCGGCGATGCGTATCTCAGGATTTGATAGTCCACCAGAATACATTTGGGCGGAGTGTTATCGTCGTGGAACATCAGATTGTTCTTCCAGAGATCACTGTGACATATTACGTTGCATCTACCTTCCGCGGCTCTGACCAATTTGTAAACTCTGTCGTAGATTTTCGGTGCTAAACTGGAATCTAGGCCAAATCTATTGGCCAGTTTGACCACGACATCGAAACCCACCACTGTGACTTCGGCAAACTTGCAGGTCTTTGAATATACTTTCTCATAGAAGGAATTAGGATAGGCCTCCCCTAGCGTTTTTCCCAGTCTCTTTTCAGCTAGAATCGACGAGGCGTGAAATCGAGCTAGAGTCGCCAGTGCAGATTTCAGAGATTCTGTGTCGAAGAAGATGCTAGGACGGGTAGTATAACCCTGCTCCCTTAGATCTTCGAATACCAGAATGTGGCGATTGGCTAAGTAACATCGAGGCGACCACTTTTCGCCATTGTAGTTTTCTGTCATTCCAGGATGGATCTCACTGTAGAAGTGAACCTCTTCGAGAAACATACTCTCCTCCATTATCGAATCCTGAATTATCGGTGAATCGGGTTGCGTTTTGGCGAAGAAAGTGTGGGTTTTTGAATAACCTTTATTCTGTCCATCTTGAACGTCGATGCTCAAAATGTAGTGGGTTCCCAAAAGACCATTTTTTAGTTTCGAGAAAGGCTCCAAACGGTGACTCAGGATTTTGAAGTTAGGGCCAAGTGCGCGTGAGATAATAGTCTCTAAATCTTCGGGTGTTAATGGAGACATGGCACTAAAGAAAACTTCCTAGGAGCTTTTCGAAAGAGTAGCACAAATGAACTGATCATTTTCTTGTCTACTAATTGAGAGCCTTATCAGCGATGACTCTCAGTATAGTGTAACGATGAATATAATTCTGTCTCTTGAGTTATTAGCCATTGTTTGGAATGAATTACGATAAGCAATAAACATTTTTACGTTCATAAATTTACAATTGCGAAGATTGATTAAGAGTCAAACGCTTCTGCGTGATGTAGAATTTAAACATATATCTGGATCTCGTAATTTATTTATACACAGTAATATACAATTGTTAATTTTTGCTTAAATATTTAATTAATTGCAAGATTGGCTGAAAAATAGGCGAAACATTTTCTAGAATATATATACATTTTCGATGACAAAAAAAAAACAGCACAATAGAAACAAATTAATAAACGAAGTGAGATAAATGAGAGGTCATACGAATAAATAAAGATTGCAGATAGAAATATTAAATGTTTATCATTCGAATTCCTCCTTATATACAATATGAAATATTATAAAGATATACTTATCGCTCAACAAACTTATGATTAATTTTCTTCGATACAACATTTATATTATAGATACTTTTGAGATAAGGAAATAGAAATTTGTTATCAAGAAAAGTTTAAATTAGACACTATATTTAAATAGAAGTTAATTAAAAGTAAGTTTCATGTGAATTAATTACTTTGTTTAATTAACAGAAACATATTGCTTGAAAATACCATAAATTTTTGAGAAAAGATTTCAATCTATCGTATGACTGATTGATCTCCCTGCTTCCTCTAATAATTCAGTAACAATATCTTTCATTTTCTTTTCATAAACGGGATTCTCCTCCATATTTAATCGCGTAACTTCGTTTCTGTTTTGCAGCAACCATCTCTTCAAAACTTCAGGGTCGTTCATCATCTTGACCAAATCATCAGTCTTCAGATAAATACCTGGCAGATATAGAACTGCAAACATCATTCCAACTAACCTGCGTTTTTTATAGTCTTCAAAAATATTTTCATACGAAGGAACTTTAAACTCACTGTCACTTCTCAAAAGCGCATCGCGCAAACAATAGTAATAATGATCGAACATGTCTTGTTCTGACTTTTTTCGATACTCCAACCTAGTGTGCAAATATAACAGCATACTCACGTCCACTGTTGGCGAAGCGTACCTTAGAAATTGGTAATCGACTAGAAGACACTTCGGCGGATTGCTGGTGTCGAACAACAAATTGTTCTTCCAGAGATCGCCATGACAGATGACGTTTAACCTACCCTTTTCGGCAGTTATTAATTCTTTGACTCGATCGTAAATTTTCGGCACGAGATTCACGTTTAATCCAAACTTTTCACACATCATGGCTGCAGTCTCGAAACCCATTAACGTGCACCTACCAAACTTGTTGTGATTCGTGTAAATTTTCTCCTCAAATGCATTAGGATAGACCTCCTTAAGACTCTGTCCCAGCCTTTTTTCCATCAGAATCGAAGAAGCGTGAAATCGAGCCAGACACGAAAGCGCGGACCTCAGGAACTGATCATTCAGCACGGGATCCTCATGAACACTGTAACCTTGAGCTCGCAAATCTTCCAAGACGATAGCATCGCGCTTAGAAAGGTAACATCGAGGCGACCATTGATCGCCATTATAACATTCGTCCATGATCGGCTGGATCTCTCTGTAGAAATGGACCTCTTCCTGGAATGTGGACTCATCGAGTAGAAAGTCTTGAATTACCGGCGAGTCGGGTAGCGTTTTGACGAAGAATGTGTAGTTTTTTATACCGGCATTTTCGTTGTTGAACTCTTCTTTGACTTGAATTATTAAAGAATGGTGACTGCCTAGACCACCGGTTTTCTGTTTCGAAAAAGATTGCAAGCGATAATTAAGGATTTGCAGATCCGGCCCCAGAGAATTTAGCACTATGGTTTCCACGTCTTTGCTAGTTATCGAAGACATTACGAGATTGTCGCGGGAATAGTTTTTCTTACTAACAGCTGCGCACGAACTGGCACAGCTGCTTACTTTTTGATGCGTTTTATTTAAAATGCTAATTACGGAGGAGATAGATAAAGAGAAACTTAAATAACAGACACTGTCATATAACGAGTACTGATAGCCGACATTTTTTGATAATAGAAATCTTTTATTGACAAAGACATATTTGAAACTATTTATACATTTTTAATGTTGTTCTGAACGGCGTGTCTTACACAATTCCGTTAATTGATTATTAAGAATAATCTTTAGTTTGTAAAACGCATTTTAATAGTATTTGTAGTTTAATAGCACAAATAATTTCTAGAATTTATTTGTTAACTAATTTAATTAGAATTGCTAATTAATACTATCTTTCTAGAAAATCTTTAAGGTCAATTTCTTATTAATTCTTATTATTTCTTATTAATAAATATTGTCAATAAAAGTTCCAAGTTTTTTAGTTCTTCGATAACCCAGTTCAACGTTCATTAAAAAATAAAAAAAAACATGTTTCACGTAAAAACAAGAATAAATTCATAATAACAGATAAATTTTAATCTCATGCAAATAATTTATAATTGTATAATAAATAAGAATGGATTTTTCAATTGTAAGAACGATCATAGTAGTAGGTAGAAGGTAGTATAAATATCAACATTTTATCGTACAAAATAATTTAATTTTAATTATACATATTAATCATGGCAATTTTATAAAATCATATCTATCTGTACAAAATATTAAAATTCATCATTATAATAATATAAAACTAGCAAAATTTAGAGCGCAAGCAGCTGCCTCGATCTCTGAACCATCTCCTCAACAATCTCCGTCATCACATCTCTATAAAAAGGATCCTTTTGCATCGTATCCAACGTCAAATCTACGGTATCACCAAACAGCAAGTTAGCGAATCCATCGGAATCCTTCGTAATTTCCGCACACAACTTTCCTTCCAAGTGATTAATCGGCGAATAAAGAGCAGTGGTAACTAGCCCTACGACCCTCATCTCCTCGTATTCCTGCAGGATTTCATCCAGACTCGGCAGTGCGATATCTTCGTCATTCTCCCTCAACGTCTCGCATAGTGCCTCATGATAGTGTCTCAGCAATTCCTCCTCGTTCCTCTCCCTGAACTTTCTCCTCGTGTTTATGTACAAAAACTGGAGTACATCAGCTGTCACGGGTGCATAGCGCACCAGCTGGAAGTCTACAAGAACACACTTGGGCGTTGGCCGCGAGTCATCAAACATAAAGTTATAAGACTTGGCGTCTCCGTGGCAAATGACGTTTCGTCTTGTCGTCGAAGATCCGATTTTCTCGAAGATGCGGTCACAGAGTTCAGGGATGTTCGAATGGTCCAGACCGAGTTGTTTCGCTACCGCGACCAACACGTCCACTCCAGTGCGAATCCAGTCATAAAACCTGCCTTCGCGCTTGAATATACACTCTTCTAAAAATTGTGGGTAAAGCTCATGGAAGGACTGGCCAAGCCGTTTTTCCGCTAGCATCGACGAGCCATGCAGTTTGGCCAATACAGTTAAAGCCGAGGTCAGAGTCTCCATGTCCAGAAGCTTATCCTTCAGAGCGAAGTTCCGAGACTTAAGATCCTCAAAAATCAGCGCATCTTCTTTAATTAGATAGCACTGAGCGACCCATGACTTGTCCTTCAAACCATTGAGTAACTCGGGCATAATCTGCTTGTAAAAGTTGGTCTCCTTGTAGAATGCCTTGCTCTCGGCGATTGCCGAAGCCTGCTCCTCGACGTTGTAGGGGATGGATTTCAGGAAAAAGGTATGGATCTCCTTTTCAATTCTGTCTTCGCGGTGTATGGTGATGACGAGGTGACGGTGAGCACCAAGAAAACCCAGTTTTTCTTCTGAAAATGTTCTTGTGTGATAGTTGATGATTTTAACGGCACATCCAAAGGCGCGTTTTACGATGATCTCAACGTCCTGTCTCGTAACTGGATCCTCAAAGGGTCTGATTTTTTGTTTACAAGTATTTTTGTTGGTGACATTGTTTCTTTTCGAGATGATGGGATCCATGGATGTTGTATCAGATACTTTCTCTGGAGATGCGAATGCTCTGAGCTGCTTCGCTTGAGCATGATTCCACGTTTTCTAAACGAATTTATAAGAGAAGCTTGATGTAGCAATTTATTGTCTAGGCCATAAAAACTTCATCTCAAATTCAAGCGATTAATGCACGTTAAAAATGTGAATTCTCAATCGTAAATTCTTAAACGTGCAACAAACAAACGGAATGGGTAATAAATTTCAATTTTAATCACTATGGTTTTAGCAGTGATTAAACTTAATTAGTCTTTAAACTTGTAATTGACAGTGACACTGAATATACAATAAATTTCCAAAAATATTCAGTGTAAAACGAGGAAAATATCCTGTACAATAACTAAAAATCATTATAGTCTTATTAGAAATGAATATTAAAACACGAAAAATAACAAATATAAAAGAATAAGGCTTTATCCAATTTAAATTGTTTCAATATTGATCTTTAAATCAGTTCTGAAGTAGTCCCCGAAAGATTCTTAATCATAAATCACCTTTTTAAAATCATCCAAATTGTTCATCACTTTCATCCACATTTTACCTTGCACAAGATTTAGAGAAAAGTGCATATCGATACTAGCCAGAATGATCCTTTCATCGAGGATCCTCAACGCTTCGCATTACGTTCTTAGCTGAAAAACCTGAAGTATGTCCGTAAGTATAACTATTACAGTGAATTAGTTGGCTCAGCATAATTAAACTGCAGTTTTTAGAGTCAAGAGTTTTCACTGATAACATTATACCATTTCTTGTAGATAACTGATGCTATCTGCTCCATGACCTTACCTAAGTGTGATTGGTCTAGATCTAACTTTTTCATGGGCTGAACTATTACGAACGAATTATCAAAGTAAATGTGAATTTATTATAAAAATATCTGATTTTAATACTATTAAAATACGAGAAAGTTATTTATTTTTGACACTATATGTGCGTAGCTCGATTTTGAGCTCGCTCAAACAAAAAAGCGCATGCTAAATCTCGCTTTGTGCACATCGTATCAAAAAAATCGGTTCGATAAATGAGTGAGGAAGTGATTTTAATCTAGTTCCGCTCGAGCGTAAATGTTCCCACGAGGCTAACTGCTAAAATCACTTTCTCGTACTCATATCTAAATGTACTATTTTCCTACTCAAAATTAATTTATACCTACTAAAAACAAAAATTTATAAGAGCACTTATTCATATAATAAATTTAAATTATGAATAAGCATGTACCCTATGAAATATTCTGAAACCCAATATATATAATATTATTTACTATGAAAAAATCACAGCACCGTATATAATTAAAAATCATTAATTTTAAAAATGTATTAAAAAGTGAAAGAAAAAAGTTTTCTATTATTAAAAAAAAAAGTACTCATTGAAATATTTAAGGAATTAACAAAATCTATCTTTTCCTAAAACTTTAAGTAAATTGAAAACCTTTAATCGTGGGGCATAGAAAAGTCATGTTTTAAATTTTTTTATCGTTAACTCAAAAATATTAAATTTAAATAATATTTAACAATAAAATAAGTACTTCATGAATAATTAATAATACGAAAATAGATTCAACAATTACTTAGTAAAATTATACAGTACTTCTAAAAAAAAACGTTTTGTTTTATTTTTTCCACGACCAGTATTGCTTATGCAACAATTCATAATCGGAAGATATCTTAACTTAAGGGGTATTAATAAATTTTATCATTATTTAAATAATCAATATTTACATATTTATTTTATTAATGTTTACATATTTATTTTATTAATGTTTACAAAATATTTAAGACGTAGAAAAAAGCTATATTTATCACTTCAATTATCGTATTATACAATATATATTCAAGAAGTCATGTGCAATTCACACATTTTATTATCAAAAACAAAAACTAAACATTTGAATTCAAGCCAGAAGCTGTTTCGATCTCTGAACCAGTTCCGTAACAGCTTCCGAAATTTTTTCTCGATAAAACTGATCCTTCTTCATCATCTCCAGCACCAGTTCCAAACGATCTCCATAAAACATCTTGGCGAACCCATCCGAATCTTTCATTAGTTCCACGCACAGCTTACCTTCTATAAGATTAATAGGAAAGTACAAAGAAGCTGTGACTACACCGACTATCCTCAGCTCCTCGTACATTCTCAGAATCTCATCAAGACTAGGTAGCGCAATCCCCTCGTCATTTTCCTTCAAAGCTTCACATAACGCCTGGTGATAATGTCTCAACAACTCCCTTTCCTTTTCCTCTCTAAACTTCCGGCTAGTCACCAAATAGAACATCTGAAGTATGTCCACCACCGGAGGCGCGTATCGCACCAGCTGGAAGTCAACCAGAACGCATTTGGGCAAAGGCTCCGCGTTGTCAAACAATATGTTATAGGACCAGGGGTCACCATGGCAGACAACGTTGCGCCACTTCTTGGAGGGACCTATTGCCTCAAAAACGCGCTCCGTAACTTTGGGTACATTGGTCGGGTCCAGACCAAGTTGTTTGGCTACGGCGCAGAGGATCTCCGTACCGGATCGGTGCCACTCGGAGAACCTACCAACCCGCACGAAGAGCGCCTCTTCCAAAAGTTTTGGATACAACTGGATAAGACTTTTGCCCAGGCGTTTCTCCAAAAGGATCGAGGCTGCGTGTAATTTGGCTAGACCGACCAGAGCAGATTTCACCAGCACGAGATCGAGAAACTTACTTCTCATGGTAAAGTTGCGGGACTTGAGATCTTCAAACAGCAGTGCATCCTCCTTGATTAGATAGCACTGCGGAGTCCACGATTTATCTTTAAGACCGTGCAGCAGTTCGGGTGCTAGCTGCCTGAAGAAATTCGTCTCCTTGTAGAACATGTTGCTCTCCTCGATAATGGCAACCTGTTGTTCTATGTCGTAAGGGATGGACTTAAGAAAGAAAGTCTGAAGCTCCTTGTCAGCGCTATCCTCGCGCTGAATTGTGACGACCAAGTGACGATGTGTTCCCATCATACCGACCTTTTCCTCCGAAAAAGTTTTCACGTAGTAGCTGAGGGTTTTGGTCGTAGGTCCAAAGGCTCGCTTTACCGCGATTTCCACATTCTCTCTGCTGATGGGATCCCCAAAAGGCTTGAACCGTTTACCGTTGCTTCCGTCCATGATGGTTTCTGCCGAGGCTTCTGCTCTAAGTACCTCTTGCTACTTCGATCGAATGGAGAGCTACTCTATGAGTTAATCTCACATTTATAGTTGGATTGAAAGTGAGATTATAATTCAGTTGTAAAACAGGAGCGTTGTGACGCAACTTTATGCTTGCACTTAACGTATCTCGTGCGTAGTCATATTAATAAATTTTTCGAAGATTAATAGAGCAAATCTTTCTTTATCAATTCATAATGATAACCAAATAACGTCGACATCGATAATTTGCATTATTTTTGCCGAGCCTCAGAACTTTTATTATCACGTATTTTTTATTTGATTGTAGAAATTAACATGATGAATTTATTTTTGGTTGTTTCCTTATTTGTTAACCGACGTTTCATTCATCTGGCAGTCCATGTTGTTGATCCTTCTTAAGACTCTATTAAATATACACTTTGCGAATTTAAATATGTTTAATAAAAACCAAAATTAAAAATTAATATTATGCACCGCATCACATAATGGATAAATCTTGAGTCATATTCCGAGAAGGATTAAAACGTAAAAAATTGGAGGTCTTTTAAAAAAATATTTTAATTTGCAAATTATAATTAAATTGTGCTAGATTCTGTACGTTCATTAAAAGAAGTTTAGTCTGCTAGTACATAGGTTTCAAAAATATCAACAAAATTCTTCAATAAACAAATCAAAGCTTATCGCAGTGTTTTCAAACACTTTGCAAAATATATTTTCTTTTTTATAATACCGAACCATTGTAAGAAGAGGTATTGAATCAAGCTTTGGAAGTATTGACAAGATCTGAGATAAATTTTGTTCCTTCTGGATAAACTATGTGTAGTATGTTATAAATGTAATCAATCCTAAATATCAAAAGACTCAAAGCCTCTTCACATATAAATTTATTTTTAGCAATGGTAAATAATTCTGTAGTTTCAATAATCAATATTTATATTTTATTTTGTTGATATTTACAAAATATTTACGATATATACAAAATAAAAGAACGACATTTTTCTCACTTCAAATATTAATGAAAAACCTAAAAATCATTAAAGACACAATATTGGAAGTTAATATTCTACAATAAAATACGTACTTCATAAATAATTAATAATACAAAAATACAGCCAATAAGTAACACGCGAAATAATACAGTACTTCTTAAAAACAAGCGTAAAAATCTTGTTAAATTCACGCTAACAGTTCTTCTGATCTCTGAACCAGTTCCGTTACGGCCTCTGAAAGTTTTTCCCGATAAAACTGATTATTCTGCATCATCTCCATCACCATCTCCAAACGATCTCCATAAAGCATCATAGCAAAGCCATCCGAATCTTTCATCAGTTCCGTGCACAGTTTACCATCTATGAGATTCAGAGGAAAATATATACAAGCCGCCACGACACCCACGATTCTCAAATCCTCGTACATCATCATAATCTCATTGAGACTGGGTAACGCGATCTCCTCGTCGTGCTTCCTCAACGCTTCGCACAACGTCTTATAATACTGCTTCAATAGATTCTTTTCATTCTCGTCCCTGAACGTCCGGCTGGTTGTTAAATAGAGCAGTTCGAGTATATCCACCACAGGTGGCGAGTATCGTATCGCTTGAAAGTCCACCAGGACGCATCTGGGCAGGGGCTTAACATCGTCGAACATCAGATTGTAGGACCAAGCGTCTCCGTGGCAGACAACGTTGAGCCACTTTTTCGAAGGAGCCACAGCCTCGAAGATGCGTTCCGTTACTTTGGGTATATTGGATGGATCCAGGCCGAGATACTCGGCCACTGCGCAGGCTATGTCTGTACCAGATCGGTGCCACTGGGACAAGCGACCTACCTTCACAAAGATCGACTCCTTTAGAAGCTTCGGGTACATCTCGAGCAGGCTTTTGCCAAGACGTTTCTCCGTCAGGATCGAGGCTGCGTGCAGCTGGGCTAGAGTGTTCAGCGCCGATTTGATGGGTACCAGATCGAGGAACTTGCTTCGCATCTCGAAGTTGCGGGTCTTGAGATCCTCGAACACCAGCACATCGTCCTTGATCAGATGGCACGCTGAAAACCACCATTTGTCTTTGAAGCCGTGCAGAAGTTCAGGCCCGAGCTGCTCGTAGAATTTCGTTTCTTTGTAGAACATGTTGGTCTCCTCGATCAGGGCAACCTGATGTTCCACTTCGTAAGGGATGGACTTGAGGAAGAAGGTATGAAGCTCCTTGTCAGCGCTAGCTTCACGTTGGATGGTTACGACCAAGTGACGGTGAGTTCCCATCATGCCGACCTTTTCCTCCGAAAAGGTTTTTATGTAGTAGTTGAGGGTCTTGGTCGTAGGTCCAAAAGCACGCTTCACCACAATTTCCACATCCTGTTTGGTCAGAGGATCCTCGTAAGGTTTTCTTCGTCTGTCGGTGCTGTTCTTTTTGACACATTCGGTGGTACCGCTCATGTTGGAATACTTCTGTTCAACCTGCGTTTTTGGCTACGTAACGCGCTCAACTTGGTTTGGATTGAGAGCAACTTCACAAGTGTTCTTTACATTTATATTCGGGTTATACGTGAGATTGTTTATGTGTATTTGTAAAAAATGTGTACACTCATAAATGGAGATGCTCTGCGTGTCTTGCCATCAAAATCGTGCTCATAAATATGTTAAAGATGAAGCGAGTGAATTTGTTTTATCAATTTATAATGCTAATTAAATAACGTCACTTACGCGATGTTACTCTTACCGAACTCCAGACTTTTCGTCACTATTAAAACTCTGTATTTTTTACCATTACTTATATTGTTAAAAATATACTACTGATTTTTAAAATTCTTTACAAATTGTTAATCATAGTAAATAAATTTTATTTACTAGTTAATATATATGAGTATCTTAAGAGAAACATAATTTCTCTTAAATCGAATTTAAACAGTATAGTGTCAGTCATATAAATATCTCAGTACGTACACCTGCGGCATTTGAGAGTTACAAAATACATATCATATATTTATAGCTGAATTCCGCTAGATTATGTATGTTTGTAAAAAGACGTATGTACGTTAACCTGCTGGCATTTATTGCACTTTATGTACGAACAAATCCACGCGGACTCGTAAATCAAATGCATAATGATGAAGTATGCAAGCAAAAATTTTTATTGAGAATCGAAGGCAGCTCGCGCGGATACTCGTAGTAAAATGAAAATTTGAATATTTCAAGGTGCCGCAGTATTAAATGGACTGAGTTTAAATTAGGTCGAAAATAATTTATGTTATTTTTGGGGATAGTAAGATATCATTGTAAAAAAAGTAACATTAGCATAGTGAAAATAGTTTACTTGATATAACTATAAAGTTATAATGTAGCGGTCTAATAACTTGGTATTTATTAGTTTTTCTTCCGGATACTATTACATATTATGCTATAATAAATAATTACAAGCAACGTATAAAATATATTTCATTAAAAACATTTTGTAATAAACTTGTTGAGTTCCGAAATGGCACTTTGCGAATGTTAAAAGCAGAAGCTATTGCATTTATACATACGTAAAGTTTGAGTAATAAAATACTTCATCTTTAAGAAAAAATAATTACAGAACCCAATAAGTTAATATTATCACAATGATAAAAATAGGTTCATAAAAAGAAAGATAACAGCATTTTGAAATATTATTTTCTGTTTGTCAATTAAACTGTATATGTGTTAAAAGTACATTCGCACAATAAATAATGTAAAGCTTGTTTTCATCTATACAGTTTTTCATATAAAGTAATCACTATATATAATTTACCAATATCATTAAAAAATTTAACGTTAATAATTTTTAGAATCATCTTATTTTTCATTCATTCTTTTCATCAATACAAACTTGCAGTATAAAAATTAAAAATTTTTCGCTTACACCCCGACATCTACCGAGCAAGCTCAGAAGGTTCGCGGGCAATCGAATTTCGCGCTGCAGTTCTTTTGCGCTTATACCGACTCATGGTACTCCTGTGCGACATTGAAAATAATCACCCAGATAACATTTTGATGGCTCGATGTCATCAAAGTGTCTTTCAACGCGAAGTATACACGATATTATAGAGATGTTAATTAAACTGTCATACAATCTGGACATTATGAAGCAGTCACGTTGCGGAAATAAATATGGTATGCAATAAACGTGACGAAGATTAGATTGTCGCACTGGAAGTGCGATTGTCTGCAAGATTATATCGTAATGACTTTTTATATGTAAAGCGCAAATTTTATAGTGAATCAAAGCTTATTAGATTATTAAAATTCATTAAATTTTTTTTCATATTACAAATTTAGATATTGACAAGATTTAAAATATAATTATTTAATTTCAAATTTAAGAAATTCAAAAATACTTAAGTATTAAAACAAGAAATTTTTATTTTGTGATAAATGTAATTTTGATTAGCTGAAGTTCTAATTGAATTAGGGCATTATGCAGAGTGTTTATTAACTGGCTAGCATCAACTTTCGGTTGTTCTAATATTTTTTATTGTTTTATTTTCTATATTGTATTTACATAAAATGACCACTATTCAATTATTCATATTTGATTCAATATTAGACCGGCTAATGTATTTTATACGTGCGTGTATGATTGGAAAAATTCGGCACCGTCAACATCGCAATTAACTAATCGAAGTTTGCATCTTTTTCGATAAAAATAGCAGATAATATATTAAAAGGCTCATTCAGCTTTATATTCAATATGAAGAAAATGCCAAGAAAAGGGAAACAATTTAAATCGTTATCAGTTTTGCTTAAATCTGATAATAATTAGCTTCATATTGTTATGTAAAATGATAATAAATCATTTTGATAATTTCGTTTATTGCAATATTTACTTTTACAATATATTAAAAAAAAAAAAGAAAAATTTGTATTTTGTAGTTTTTATAGAGTTATTACTTACAAATATGAAAGTAATTTATAAGAGTATTCGAGGTTTATCATTCTATAGTTATTGATAAACACATGTAACATAAATTTTGTACAGTATAATAAAATTGCTATGCTTTATATCTATATAGTATCTACTTACATGTTTTTTAAAACAATTATATAAAATATAAATACTGATTAGTTTAGAAAAAATCTGCCTGGTCTCATTTAGGTAACAAAAAACTTTAATTTGAAATTGTACTACTTAAAAAAGGAAAAATACTGCGGCGCATCGAAGTTGTTATTTACTTTAGAAAGATCGGAAGACAAGCTTATCTGAGAAGTAAATTATGGCATATTTAAAAATAACTGTTGCAGACAAAAAAATAATTGTATGCAGAGTGCTAATTAAATTTCTAACTTTTCAATTTAAGATGAGTAAATTTTACGACAGATTATTAGAACAATTTAAGAAACTACTTTTATGTCATATTTTCAAGTATCAAGCATCACTTATATACAAGATTAGAACGCTTTTAATTGTTAGCAGTTTAAATCTATTTCTGACTATAGTTTAAAAAGAATAGTTCATTTGCTTTTTATTTATTTATTATTTTTGTGAATGCTACGCTATGTTGATTAATGTTATCTTCAGCTGCATTACGGCTACCTAATCTATACAAACGGTTCTAATAAAAACTTTATCTAAACGCGTAGAACATCATTAAAATTTTTTAATATTTTAAATTTATTAGTCAGAATGATTTGACATTCTCATAAGTATTTTTTAATTTTCTAATGATCAAAACCTCCGCTTAAAAAATTAAATTACTAATTCAAGCAAAATCACGAAAATTCTTCATGTATTATTATTTATCGTAAATCCTTTTTCTTATTATTAATAATTTAACTTTTATATTGTGAAAAAATAGGTAAATAAAAACTTCAGCAACCACATTTACAACATTTTCATAATTTGGATACAATTTTCATATTTCCAACAATTTGAATACAAAGTTGCAAGGCAAATTCTCATGGACTACTCTCCCTTATTGCTCTTAAATCGCAATTTAATCGCTCTTAAAGAAAATTGAAATGGAAATCATCCATTAGTACGACTACTGCTTATTTGGTTAATTGCGCGAAATTTTTTACCTTTTTTTTCAAACGCTTTTCTTGCCACGAAACGGTTATAAAGAATGGATTTGAAAAGTCGATATATAAAGTATAATTCAGGAAATAATATATTTTTAAATCACATTACTTAAATTACAACTTCGATTTCATTTTTACGATAACATTAATTTTGGAACACGTCTTACGACGTCATATATATTACTGATACGCATTATTTACATTAAATCGAGTTTATCAACCTGAACATATTTTTAGGGCATATCAACAAACCGCATATGTTGTACTTTAAGATCTCGTATAATTACTTAAAATTTAGGAGAGCAAAATTAGAAGTGTTATAAGAATATTTTTAAAAACTTTTTAGTCCTTGCATAATTTGAAATAATATACGAACAAATAAAACCTGTAAATTAATAAATATATGTGGACAATCATTTCTCTTCAACTGAGAAGTTTTCTGACGCTCAGTTTTTATAATCATACTACTATTAGGATATAATATACTTTTATATTAATTAAGTTAAAATTATATTTTGAAGGTTTGGTGATGCCCACAGGATTACTTGATGGTAGAGCTTTAATATTAGCTTAATTAACGCACATTTCAACATTTTAGAGTAATTAAGAAAAAGTGACCGTCAGAATACTACTCAGTTGGTGGAATTACTCAATTGCCTATATACAAACAGTAATAACGATCTTAAATATTAATAAATATTTATTTTTTACGAATGAAAATTTGGATACGAAAAATCAGTCATATACCTCCCAATTTACGAACTTGTGCGCACACCATCTAACTTCAAATTCAAATAAACATCAAACGCAATACAGAACATTAAATAGTGCATGAATTTAAAAGTGCAAACAAATTCCCAAATGTTCCCATAACCATAGCTCACTATCCATCTCATCCAGTATACGCCACGCCAACCTACCAAGAAAGACTGCATATACAAGCACTCGTCCCATTTCGTAACAACAGCTCCCGCCCGAAGCTTGCACAGCTGCAGGTATACATTAACAAAAAGACTCCAAAAACACGATGTGGCGGCACCATTACCCCACAGCAGGCACAATATATAAAACACGGCCCAGCGGCTGCACTTAGCCACGCGCCGTTATCTTATCCGGGCATATATTATATAAAGATCTGCACGCCGAGGCGCGGCAGAGCCCTTGGATTACTTCCGCGCGCAGGTATATACATGCTCTCATACTTTACCTACACAGCTCTCTCCCTCGCTGAGTAAGTGCGCGAATAACAGCCGCTCGCGGTTGGTCGAGGCTATTTTTAAACGCGCGCGGCACTTTATTGTTACCCACTGACGCAGAGAGAGAGAGCGAGCGCCCGGTCTATGAGAGAGCGAGGAGCAGGTATTAAGTATATATCTAAGAGAGGAGAGCGGCCCCGGCGCGAGGAGCAGAGAGCCATAATATACTCGGCAGTTTCGTTGGAATAACCGAAAGAGCGGCTCGCTCGATCCTAGACACACACTTGCCTTATCGGATTTCGCGCTGCGCTCTCTGACCTTACTGCACAATTAAAGGTAAGTGCACACGCAGCTCGCCCTTTCTTCCGTCTATATATCTGCCTGTGCACTCGCGCACACATGTCTATGCATGTATATATCGCTGTTACTGCAAGTTACGTTACAACGCGAAATCCAGATAGGGAGAGGGCCACTTATCCTTGGCACACGTATACACACTCGGGGACACAAACACACGCGCCTGACCCGGTTTATTAAGTCAATTATATAATACGGCTTGCTTATCCCGCTCTGGACAATTCGATTTCGCGAGTCCTTGCCAGTCGTCCGCGCTGCTACTTAGCCTGCTTCTCACCTTTGCTCTTAGCGCGCTAGAAGGGTGCGTGCCAGCCGAGAGCCCGATAACGGCTCTCTCGCCGATTGATCGCGCCTAAAGACACCGAGGACTGACTTTTCTTTGTTTACAGGTGGAAAAGAGATATAACCATGGTTGCACACACGGTCCTGCTCGACTTCACGGTCCCCTCCAGCCAGATCATGGACGTGGACAAGAGGACCAATTTGAAGTCGAATATTGTCAATGTGCTCAAGGAGTACTTTGCTGGGCTGAAGCACCTGACCGAGTCCAACGTCGATGGGAGTCTGCTGGTGCTGTTCACCGGGCCGAGGGGCAGTATTATCACTGTGAGGGGATATCCTGAGGGCTTGGTTACGGTTAATATTGAGTACTACAAGCGGGACGAAGAGGAGGCTCTGCTGAATTTCGAGGTAAAGATGTTTGATTGGGTATCGTTGATGTATAGGCACATTTTGTCTCGTTACACGAGTTCGTTTGTGTTTAAGAAATAATTAGGCAAAGAATTTCTTTGTAGGAACTATTTCTTAAGTGATCGCAAGGTTGTTTGCTACTGAAGTTTATTTTTGGATAAGAGGTTTCAGAAGTTTATATTTCTGGTCACTTGAAGCAATTGTAAATTTATAATACTTGTATGTGATGTAAAATTAAGAATAACTTGAAGCTTGTTCACGGACAATTAGATATCACCTTTCAGTGAATTTCATTTGTCTAAAAAGTGTTGTAATTTTGGCTTCAAAATAATGTTAGCTCATATATACAATGTTTATATTTTGATTACTTAATAAAATTTTGGCTTTGGTCACTTAACTTCAATCATTTTGTTTACAAATACATTAAAGTAAATAATTTTAAATAGTAATCATGAGCATTGAATCAAAGTAATTTTCAAGAGTTAAAATTACGTAAATTGCTTGATATAAATTTCAGTAGTTACTTGCCTGAAACTTTTTTATGTAAAGAATGAATCAGGCAGCAATTTTTTAGATCTTTTATTTTATAACACCGCTCCCTGACCAATAAACAAATTTAATAAAAAATCAAAATAAGAATTTAAAGAACACAGCATAATAGAGAGACTATTGTAGCAATGGGGGAACTTGGAAGCTGATGTTGCCATAGCTTTGAACAGCCAGCGCAGCAAACATTTGCCACCAATAAGACGAGGAACCATATATGAACTCTATCTGACCCTTTCAGGTAGAAACTGTTTTGCCTCGATCCGATTTAATTATCCTTATTTAATCAATCATAAACCATAAAGAGTGTTAGAGTTTTATATTCCAATCATTCTCATAGAATAGTAATTATAATCACTATTTTCATATTTCATTAACCCTCAAAAGCATGGAATCTCCAACAGTCATGTTTACTGTGTATTCCTTAGGCCCCCTTTGAGAGTGAAAATCAAACTAAGAAAATTGAGTTTTTATTATAAGATTTTACAAAGTTTAATTGATACATTTAAATGCATGAAAGTGATTTAAATTGCTTGGATAAAGACAAAACAATTCTTGCTTTACGTAATGAATTCATAAATATTACATGAAGGCAAATTTTGGATTTTTGAAAGTTTTGCTTTAGCTTGTAACCAAAGTTACAGCTTAGCATATTACTTACATTGTTTTTGAAAAAAAATTTTTTTTAATTTAAAATTTTCACTTTTCAATTAAAGCGATTTCTAATTCTAAAATCATTCTTGCCTACCCTTTGTTGTATTTGAGGGTTAATATTAGTTTACATAAAGGTATTGATATCATCAAGGTACATACATATCGCTTGTTTAAGAATGCAAAATTAGACCATACCCTAGCACTACCTTTTTATATGCTACAATTTAAATTTTACTGTTCAATATTTTTAGAACTTAATCTTTTATATACTTTTTATGAAACTGCCATATAGTGCACGCAGCACTTGATACAAATATTACAATCATTTTTTATTTATATTTAGAATTAGAATTATGTTAATATTAAACATTTATTAAATTCACAAAAGTTAGTTTCATAAAGTATGGATCTCTCATTTTTGCTGTGCTTT
This sequence comes from Eupelmus azureus, assembly GCA_030522685.1. Taxonomy (NCBI): domain Eukaryota; kingdom Metazoa; phylum Arthropoda; class Insecta; order Hymenoptera; family Eupelmidae; genus Eupelmus; species Eupelmus azureus. The sequence goes on from JAPYZA010006537.1 coordinate 23,745, forward strand.
TTTTTTTTTAATGATTCATTAAATTATTAAAACTCAAGAACTCATGATGAATAGAAAGAGAATGGAGAGGATATTAGCTGACAAAATATAAAATAAAAGGGAAATATACAGTTAATTATTCTGAAATTAAGTTTTTTAAATGTTTGATTTTTTGAAGAATTTTTTTTTATTTTTACTTAATTTTTCTGTGATAAATCAATTACTTACATTTAATAAATAGTTTCCTATGACTATTTTAATTGACAATATTATATTACTCAATTAAGTGAAAATTTATTTTATTTATTTATTGCTAATTAGACCAACGTACCACCTAGTAATCTATAATTAAATGAAGCTAACAAATGCAGGAAAAGATTTAGTTTAAATTGTATACAAGGCTAATTTGTATAAAGCAAATAGCATTTAGTCAAGGCTAAAAATCAGTTACATCAGTTTCTTTGTTTTTAACTAGTTTTTATTTTTAGTAATTCGAAAACTATTTGCTCTACCTAAGTTTTGATAGAAATTTATGTGTAGAATAATGAAATATTTTTGATGTAATTTATTTTCAGTTTTATATTTTATATTTTTCTTTATCATTAACAATTAAGTTAATAATTAATAAGGTTTAATTACCTTTAATATCTACTCATGATAACAGACTAAATCATTAACTAAATTTTAATTTGAATTATACATAACACTTACATTATAAGATTTTTAAATCTGTATTAATTAATATGTTTGAAGTAACAAATAATCTTTAAAAAATCAAGCACTTACAAAAATAGAATTTCTGAATAACTTTTACTGTAGCTACACCCTTAATCAGAATATGGTGGATTTTTTTTAAATAATTTACTGGTTCACTTGATGGCAATATGGTAGTCGGCCAGAGAATTGGAGACAGCATTACAGTCAGTGATTTCAGCCACTCGATCACACTCTTTAACTCCCATAAAACGCGGTGGCCCATTTGAGAGATACTTTCCTACCGCTGGTGAGTTAGTATTACATATCCGGTATATGAATATAATAAAGAACGCCTTGTCAAATAATTAATTTTATTTGTTAACAAAAGTACATATTAAGCTGAAGCTTGCACGTAGATACTATAATATACACAACTATATAACAAATTAATAAATATCTAATACTTGAATGTTTAATAAAAACATCTTTCTATCTGTTGGAACACCTATCTGTAACTTACATTAGTTTTACTTATTTGGACTTTCATGAAACTATGTTTCAAAACTTAATACCGCAATGGACAATTTCTTTTAATCAAAGAATTGAAATTTGCCACTTAATACTGAATTAATTGCTTTCAATGCAGCTCTGTTAAATTGTCGGGGAAGATGGATGATATAAACGCATTATGTTGCTGCCATGTATGTGCATAACAGTTAAAGTCTTTAGTTCAACAAGTTAGAATGTTGGTATCTTTCATCTCAAGCATCTCTGTAATATATTCTCAAAGCATTGCACACATTATTCATCTCTTCATTTTTTTTAATTGCATGTTTATTTTTATCATAACAAAATTAACAGTTTGAAATGTTTTTAGCTAATAACAACTGCTACATAACATAAATTTAAACATTTTGATTTTTGCTTAAAATAGTGCTTAAATAAAGTAATAAAGTTTCATTCATTTTTATACAGTGAAGTCTTTGTTAAAAATATGTTAAGGCCTTGCATGTATTAAATTTTCATCTATAATTATGTATTTTGGTATTTATTTTCATTTATTTAACAATATATAGACTACAAGTCTATTGTAAAAAGAATAACAATGGTATGTTATTAAAAAAAATAAAAGATACTACTTACAATCAGCATGTTATTCATCTAAGTGATTCTTGGTGCAATCTTATTATGTTCATAATCTTATATTATATTAATAATTAATAATGTGTTTTGGACAATTATAAAATAATGCAGTAAATATTTTTTAAAGATGAAAGATTGCTTGAATATGACATTGACAAGCTAGTCTTCGAGGCCAGATCACCGTACCAAAAGGTCCAAATTGTTCACTCAAAATCTCTTGGCAACATGTTGATTCTTGATGAGTTACAAAGTATGTAGTATTGACTTTTTTATAATTTATATATAATTTTATTAGTAAATATATATGAAATTAATTCACATTTTTTTTTACTTACCATCCAGACATGTCAGAGGCAGACCTTGTCTATACAGAGACCCTCATGCAACGGGACAAAGAATGCTATGAGGGTAAAGAAATTGTGATTTTGGGAGGAGGAGATGGAGGTCTTTTATGGGAATTGCTCAAGGAAAATCCAAAACATGTTACAATGCTAGAGGTTTGAATGATAAGGATTATAAGAATAATTTAAATACTTGTTTTAAATATAAAAATTTTAAAAACCTATTTTATATCTTTAGATTGATGATGTTGTGATGAAAGCTTGCAGTCAATACATGAGAAGTGTTTGTGGAGATTGCTTGGATAAAAGAAAGACTGATAAATATGAGGTATGTTTTATATTGAAATTTAAATATAAATATTTTGTCAAATTGTTTTATTATGGGTGTACTTAAATAAATATGAATTATATTTTTTTTAGATCATAGTTGGAGACTGTGTTAAAGCTTTAACTCGCATGATTGAAGAAGGTCGTACATTTGATTTCGTTTTTGGAGACCTCACTGACATTCCAATTAGCACAACACCTCAAGGAGATGCTTGGGATTTCATTAGACTTATTTTGAACTCATCTATGAAAGTTTTGAAGCCTACTGGAAAGTACATGACTCATGTAAGTTGCAATTATTTTATACATTTCATTGTTTGCTGAAAAATGAAAAATATAATAATGTAACATAATAATTAGGGAAATGGAGCATCTTGTCCAGAATCACTGAAAATGTATGAAGATGTATTATCGCAGCTGACTGTTCCGGTCACATATACAAAAGATACTTCATTCATCCCTTCCTTCTTTGAAGACTGGGTCTTCTACCAGGTATCGCTTAAATGATGGATTAGAAAGAAGCTCAACGCATTGAGAACTTTGGCGAATTTCACTCACATTACACCACCCTCTTTATGACCCGAGCTGTGCTCTAGCTTTAATACGAAATTAATTCTATATACCAGTTCCTTTTTTAAATTCAGATAGCACTTTTATTCAAGATAATAAGTTAAATAGTTTTAAATTTCACTTTAAACTGATTGTAAATATTCATCCTTATTACGATTTCATAAAAGAAGTATTATTGTTTAAGATTGAGAAAAAACGAAAAGCTTACTTCTTGATAATAATAAGTTGCAACAATCAGTATGGATAGAAAATGATAAAATCATTTTCTTAACACGATAAAAAGAGAAGTTAAACTTGTCAGCCTTATTTCCATCAATAATATTTTAATGCCAAAGAGCAATGTTATTGTTAAAACAGCGTCGCGAAAGACGGATTTTGTTTTGTAGGTCAAGTTAGCTTGTATATCGTTAAAAACTCGAGAATTGATCTTACTATTTTACTCTCTTAAAAAACTTTTTCGTCTTTCGATCATCGATAAACGTAGTTATCGAATGAATATGATACTAAGATGGAATTGAAAAAGTAATTTAGGTATGGCTGTTACTTGAAAAATGTCAGGTATGAATGGTTTGTTATGTCACGAAGCGTATGAAGCTACTACAAGAAATGCAGCATAGTATAAAGGCAGCTACATATTCTGTCGGATGATATCGGGTATCATCGATAGCGCTATTTATTCAAATAGTATTCATGTGTTATAAACACGATTTTAATTAATCCTCTACAAAAAAAATACTGGATCGTCGTAGATCATTACAAATTTCTCAATGCTTCTGTACTCTGAAAATTAGGTGAATGTGTACTAATGAATAATTAATTACCTATTGCTATTACCATGAATTTTATAATATTTTCATAGGAAAAAACAAAAAGAAAAACATAAACCGATAATTTTAATTTTTGAAACGATTTATGGTGATTATCAAGCGAGTTTCTATATTAAAGATTTATTTTAAAATAGAACAGTGCCATGTCGAATTATGTTAACAATGTATTGCCCGTATTAGACTGCTCCAATATTTCACCGTTATTTTTATAAAACGCTATTTCTATAGTACAAAATATTCGTACATACCTATTTTTCTCTCGGAGCGACTCGTACGCACTTATTATATTTGTACGAAATGTGCGAAACATGCGCATTAACGAGATTCAACCAAATAAGAAACTGAACAGATATCGAGAGAGCTTATTAATTATTCGTGTATTATCGATAAAGAGAATTAAAAGATATATTTCAATCGATGACAAGTTCGTTTTATTTCAATTCACAACAAATTCATTACATAGTAATAATTTACGATTAATATAGCGTAATAGAAGTATAACATTAATTCGAGGCAACTAAGTGTCGCTTGTAAGCGCGTGCAAACGTCGATGTAGCACACAGTATAAGTACAAATCATGAATACAATTCATTAAGTAATATAATTACCCTAAACGTTACGAATAAATAAATAACAGTAGTAAATAGTTTTAAAAGGAGCGAGCAAGATAGATTAAAAGTAGCTAGAATAAATGGAAAATCAGACTTCTTGATTCACATTCCACGTATGATCAATGGAATATTGGCCCCGCATAGGACTTGGTATTATCGTTTATATTTTATTAATTTTTTTTTTAAGTAGCAAGGTGTAAATCAAAACGTCCTGTTGTCGATATTCAAATCCTATCTAGCTGGCGAATAAGAAACTGGAGCAATTCCTCGGTGTGCGGTTCGTCCTCTTATTTTTTTGTGCTCGTCCATCGGTACTGGCGACGCTCATCGCGCTCGCGCTAGCCTATTATGTTACGTAATTTCTAATGTTTGTATCAGACTTTTACGTTTCTACGGGAAATTCGCGGTACAGTCGAGTATTTGGTATCTTGGAGAACTGGCCGATCTCGTGAATGATCGGCTCGGTTTCGGTCTCGGCCAAGATTTGCTTGAGCCACTGCTGGATCTGTATCGGATGCTCGGCCTCCTTCACTTTACCTTGCACCGTAACGTTGGTGCATTTATTATCTGTTTTGGAAGCATTGTCGTTAATTTCGTCGGTGGAGTGGTTTGCGTTATTATTGCGGCTTTCGACTTCGAAGTACACGTTTTCGCTGTGCACTTCCACAACTGTCACCGGCTTTTTGTTCGCAATCGGAGATTCGACATCCATTGCGGGGGAAGCATTGTTTTCACATTCTATTTTTAGTATTGGTGGAGACTTTTCGGATGGTGAGCTTGTGCTACTGCTACTTGTCCCGGGTGTGATTGGACTCTGCACAGGTTCTTTTGATGTTGATGCTGCGCTCGCTGTTACTGGATAGAATAAGGGATAACCTGTGCGAATAATAAGATAATTTAATTATTTTAATAAGTCATAATAATTGAATAACATTCTTAATCAAATTAATATTTAATGACGAAAAAATTTCAATCAATTCTAGTTTTATAATGAAAGTTTGTTGATATTTTTTTTTACTGTAAAATACCCAGATCCAAATAATTTTTTTTTTAATTCTCGCCTCTTACTATCACGTAACAATAAAAAACTAAAAAATGTACTCTCTTCAAAACAAAAATTGCCACATAACTCCAATACGATCCAATTTAAAATTTAGCATTTTTAAAACAAATCAAAACGGACTGAAAACCAATTCGTTTTAATACAGACTTTCAATCCAACTCTGTCCGTTTTCAATATATTATCCCTACAATCCGAAATTTTAAATACAAAAATCTCATCGTAATCCAACACCCGACAAAACCCCCGCCTCATCAAACTCATCTACACCCACCAGGCTTAACAACATCCTTCTCGAACTTGCAAGACTCGCAGGAGGTGCAGTTGAGATTGAAGTTGAATATATTCTTATCAAGCTGCAGCCGGCCGCTGTCTCGCTTCTTGCGCATAACACTGCTCACGTCGAACTCCTCGGCCTCGGTCTTGAGCGACTTGTCGAAGCTGACATAGTCATCGGCCGCTTCCTGGTATTCCTCAGCCTTGTAAGGCTCGCTGTCGCTGAGCGCGATGCTGTTGGACAGCTCGAGCTTGCCAAAGTCACGGAGCCGCTCGACGAGCTCGGATTCTGCACTGAGGTCGGCGCCGAGGCTCGAAATTGAAGGCAGATCCAGGTCCGAGTTGGACTGGACTAAGGAGAGCTGCTGACGGTGGACTGCCTCGACCTGGCGCAGTAGCTGCTTTTCCCGGCCTTTTAGCGCGTCGGTTAGGCGCTCGAAGCAGCTCCGGATTTCCTGGCGCACCTGCGGAAAGAGGATGGATTAGATTTTTTTTAGTGACTTTTTTTTATAGCTAATTTTGTTTGTGGGGGGAAAAATCGTAATTTTTAAGAATGGATATAAGTACGGTTATTGGGGTAGCTGGCGATCGATTTGAAATTGCTAGAAACTTCTTTACTGTGAGCTTAAATTTTTTATGCGAAAAAAATGTTATCGAAATTATAAAAACTATTCGGACATTTAACTATCTAATATCATGTTGTATTTAAAAATAGTTTTTATCCTACAATTGAATATATTAATAACGACAATATTCAAGAACCCAATATTTTTTTCAATTCACTTTTATAAATACAAAAAAAAATCAACTAATTATTGTAAAAACTGATTTTCGTATTACATTTTTACAAATTTTCCTTTCTAAAATCGAATCACCTTCCTACAATACTTCCACTAAACCGCTCACTCTCTCCATCCATTTCGGAGCAATTGATTTTTTCCTCTAAAAATAGGCGATCGAAGTATCAAGAGCTGGCTCATCAAACTCCTCCCCCCTCAAGCCAATTATCCGTCACGGAATCCTCCACAACAAATCCATAAAATCCCAAACCACCAGCACTGCAAAAAAACCCAGAAAGCAGCACCAAACCCACCGCGCCTACACCTTCCCCCGCTCATATCCCCATAATCCCACCTATATCCACTCTCCAAAAAAAGAAAAACCATCTCCACCCACATCACCCAACCCAAATCCACAGAAAACACTTCACCCACCTGATCAGCCGTCTCATCGAGCTGCCTCTTCTTCTCAGCGATCAGCCTGACGCGCGCCAGTCCCTCCTCGTCCAGCTCCTCCGCAGGCGCGTCCTTACCCACCATAATTTATCCTTCCTCGCCGAAAAACAGCCACTCGCTCGCCTCTTCCCAGCCGAAAGCCGCGCACTGGTGAAACTCGGCTGAGAATCCAGCGCTCTGGAGTTAAGAACGCGCTGCAGCTAGTTGCCAGCCCGCTCTCTTGGAGTCGAGTGAGAGGCAGATGTGTCGGATCTCTCTCTGTGTGAGTGTGTGTTTTTGTGCGAGCAGCTGTAGCGATCGATTGTATACTTGTACACTTACCTACTTATATATACCCCTCTCTCTTTCGAGCGCGTGCATAACCGGTTCGCGCGGTTTTTTTTCTATGTATATAAGAATGTAAGAATATTGCCTAGCGTAGAGCAGCGAGCACGACGGAATTCTTATGTTAATTCACATCGCGAGCTGCGCGCCCGCTGATCGTTGCGTTAAGACTGCCGGAGAGTGGATGGATGTGGGGACGTGCAGTGCGCCTCGATCAATCGGCCTTGCGTGCAGCTAGCTGATGGAACGAAAGAGCGCGCATTGTCGGCTCTTTGCGCGCTGGAATGGAGAAGTGGCCGTGCAGTGTAGTTGACGGAGTGGGGCTGGAAAATTCGATAGGGGCGTGACTATGGATTTTCTCTTTGGTTTGATAGGATGGTTATCTTTCTTTTTTGGAAGGTGTGGGATGCTGGTGAATGGAATGTTGGAGTCAATGGGGTTTGATGGGGATTGGTGAATGGATCAGGTGGCGCGATTATTAAGTTGGGTGTGTAATGATAATTATCGGTTATCGACCGAGAGTTTTTGAGTTTCGGGTAGGTTTATCGAGCGAGTAAAGTAGCGCGAGTTTGAGAAATTTTTTGAGAGGGGTTTTTTTT